>VXAD01012619.1:77112-104850 GCA_013399195.1 Dicrurus megarhynchus | reverse complement strand
TCGGCTGTCACGCTGCCTGCGGGTGAATTCCCAGGATTGTGGCTTGAAATGGTCCAGTTGGGTAGAACCTGACACCTGGGTTGCCATATGCAGTGTCCGAACAGGCTGTGTGTTCCAGGGCTCTTATTCCTTGTTTTCAGTAGAAGAGTGCTATCGAACAAGGCATTGAGTATTTTAAAAGGTGAAGGCAAGGCATTTAGTAAGTACAAGGATAGTGGTAAAATAGCTCCCTGCATTAAAGTTGGGATAGCAGATGCCTTGGCAATGTGCAGTCGCAGCCCAGAATACCAGTCGTGTCCAGGTTTCCCAGAGGATGGATGCTCCGTTCCTGAATGTGTTCAAGCCAGGCTGGATGGGGCTCTAAGCAGTCTGGTCTATGGAAGGTGCCCCTGCCCGTGGCAGGGGGCTTGGAACTAGATGATCTCGAAGGTCTTTTCCAACCGAAACCATTCTAGAAATCTGTGTGTCTGTAACTTCTTGACAGGACCAAAAAAGAGTGGTGGAAGAAGAAGGCAGCACAAGGACAGATATTGGAAAACACCTTTTAATAAATAGATCGCATTGTTGGAACGGAAAATACAAAACATGTAATACTTTAAAGGAGAAGACTGCAGTCACTAAGGCATTTATGGGCATTTCATTGTTGTTCTGTAGTTTTGGTTTCTAGTGAGGCTGGGTTTTAGGAGGAAGGCAGTAAAAAGCTAGTGGTATGAAATATTACAACTGGCCCAGCTGTCCATTGATAAACTTACTAATATTGCAAGGAATTCATGCCCAAGTTCCTTCTTGATGGTTCAGTCAAAGTATATTTAGTAATGTGTTGTGAAGTAAACTTTTTTTTTTGTTGTACCAGTGTGATACATCGTTCAGATGCAGCTCAGCAGAAATCTGTAATCATTAAATAATCCTGTGTGTGGAAGTAAAAGTTTTGAAGGACACCTCTGTCTGTTTCCTAAAACAATCCAAATTGGTCCAAATACAGGAAAGTGAGGATGAAAATGAGTATCAAGGCACTGTTCAATTCATTTTATATTGGCCAAGCTTAACTATGAATGAACAAAATATTTTAATGGTAGGGGGTACAAAGTATACTGCTAAAAATGCTGCTTTAAACTTCAATGTTTCATGACTTCCCAGCACTTCAGTTCTCTTTTTATTCCCTCTTGATGTGTTCATGTCTGTGTTTGCTCTGTGACTTCCATCCAGTCAGGCAAATCCAGTCTTAATTATCCATCAGTAGTGAAACAATTTACGGTTTTGTCCCAAGGTTTTTAGAACCCAGAGTTCAATGAGCAGCTATGTGAAAAGAGGTTCCTTCTCTGATTTCCTTCATCACCTGTTCTAAATTATTCTTGCACTTTTCAGATTCTGTGGCATGATTCAATTTACAAAGTCTCTGCAGAGATTTTTGGTGGGTTTTTTGTTTACTTTTTCATATTTATTCTTTTTTAAGTTTCCCCCGAGTTAATAAATTGCATTGTCTCATGAAGGAATGTGCCATGTGCCAAGCTAGTGCAGGTTAAGTAGCAGAAATGTAACTAGAGGCAGAAAGGGAGTGAGATCTCATTTTGGTGGCAGTGCGTGTTCCAGGGTAACTGTGAGGCTTCTTGTAATGATCTGCATAATTTTCAGAACAAAAATTTCTCTTGTTCATTTTTTGCCTTTTGGGAAGGAAAATTTCCCATGGTCATCTGTGGCCCAGAAAATTGTCATGATAGAGCATCGAGTGTGTACTTGTGTTCAGAAGTGATGGTTAAGTGTTTCAAATCTTTTAAATTGCTTTAAATTGCTTTAAAATCCTTTTAAATTGCTCTCCCTGCTTTTCCATAGGCTTGTCTTGTTGTTACCATGCAAAGGACAATTTAATGTGCCGTGATGTCTGTGAACAGGTAAGCTTGTTTTAAATTTAACTCCATCAGAGTTTAAATTGTTCAAATACAATGATGGTAGCAACATTAAGGTTGTAAGCTAATGATCTTCTGTCTGGAT
Organism: Dicrurus megarhynchus; assembly: GCA_013399195.1. NCBI lineage: Eukaryota > Metazoa > Chordata > Aves > Passeriformes > Dicruridae > Dicrurus > Dicrurus megarhynchus. The sequence goes on along the minus strand of VXAD01012619.1, from coordinate 102,861 downwards.
GCTATGCGTGAATTGTGAGATGTAATGTTATCAAAATGACAACTTAAAAGTTTTTAAACCGTAGTTCTCTTTCCTTTTGTAGTGGAAAATGGGTTCTGCTGAAGTTAAGGAGAAATAGAGATACCAACCTCAGGCCACAATTTGGTCAAGAAGTGATAAGCACATTAGGAAATGAGAGGGGTAAAGGTATTTTACAGAATTTATGGATCTTGTGTGTTTCCAAGATCTGCGGAGTTTAAACTGAAGAACAAGATGCTAGTATTACTCTTTCTTCCTTCCAGTTCTTGTTTGTCCACTAAGCATCTCATTATGATATATGGCTTTGTGAATGCAGCAAAAATCTGCTTACTTACTCTATTCATAAGGCTGTTTGTTCTAAATTCAAGCTTGGAAAGTATTTTTCCATAACTTATGCTTAGATTTGTACCTGTAGGTAGTAATTGGTACAGTTTTGTGTGTGTAGTTACATATATTTATCTATGAAGAGTTTTACATCAGTAAAGCTTACATACATGTAGACACGATTTTTATATTAAAGTTGTGTTCTTACATCATACCTGCCCTCTTTTCTTGTCTTCACTGCCCACTTTGGGGCTGTTCGAGAAATAAACCTGGTTATGATTAAGTTTATATTTATCTCTGATTGTACTAATAAAACTTTCACTTTAAATTACACTTTTTCCTCACTGATGTATCTAGAGAATACAACCAAATCCTCTTTCAGCTTTCATATTGTTAGGCCAAACAAGGAAAAGTCTTACAGTCTCTTTGCATAAGATATTCTCTCAATTCCTTTAATAATTTTTGCAGCCCATCCAGCCTAAGTTTAGCTCTTTGAATACAGGTAAGCAAAACTATACATGGCATTGTAAAAAAAAGTATGGCACTCAGTCTTAAAAATTGTGTTCGAACTTGGATGTAAGAGAAAGATATCCATTCCTATTTATAAAAAAATTATTGGCGAATTTAGTAGCTGCATTTATACAGCATTTGGAATAATCTGTCCATTTCTGTCTTGTGTTTCATTGGTTTGAAGTTTCCAGCTTATCATGTGAATTCCTGTTGGCTCTTCATGAAAGGCCTCCAGCTTTTTACTGTCAAATTCCATCCCAGTTCTGCTATACTGGTTCTAATTATTGCATCGTTTTCTGTGCGTTTTGTAAGATCCTCTGATCTTGCCTAATCTGAATGATGTCTCTACTCGGATAATCAGCATATCCAGAATCTTAGTGGTGAGAGGTCTAGAGCAAGTCTGAAGCAAGACTGGTGTCCCTCAAAGTGTTCTGTAAGGAGCTGGCTTAGTCACCTCGCATTAGGCTGGTGGCATCATTTTCTCAGTGATCCTTTGATACGGTCCAACAGGCTGGCTGAAGGAGCTGTCTGCTGTTATTTTACTGATTTTCATCTTCTGCAACTTAACTATTTTGTGCAGCTGACAGGAGGAAGAAGTTTCTTGGCCTGTCTTTGGATGTGCACTTACAGATTAGATTTGGGGCCTTAGAGCAGATGAGGAGGAACGAGATTCGTTGAGGAGCCGTCTTGGCCTAACCAACAGATTGTAAACAATACCACCAGGGGAAACACTCCCTTCTGCAGGGCATGGAGGTGCTCCTCTGCAGATGAGACTTTCTGGCTAAGGTCATTTGGTTTTCAGGGACTCAGATCCAGGATGTTGCAGGAATCACAAGGGGTTTTTGACCCTCAGACTGTTACCCATTGTCTGCTCATCTGTGTAGGCACCAGCGATAGTATTGAAGAAGGCCTTGCATGGGAGCCCAGGGACTAGGGTGAAAGACACAGGACACCCAGTGATGTTGCCCTGGGTCCTGCCAGTTAAGGAAAAAGGATTGCCAGTAGGGAATTCTGCTAACCAGTAAATCAGCTACCATGAGACCTTTGAAAAAGAGAACTTGGATTACAGATTTGTTTGTCAAATAACGTGATTCAAACACCTAATTATTTTGCATTCTTAATAAGTATTACTCCAATTTTAGCTTTGGTATTATCTGCTTTTCATGATTATTTGATTAAGCATGTCAGATACCGTAGCAAGGAATAAGTGGGCCTCTCTTTAACTGACTTTTTTTTCCTAAATTTATTTCTGAGAAGTTTCACAATGATAAGTTTACTGGCAACATTCATCTCTATACCATTCCAGAGATCTCTATCCATATCCTTCTCCAAGCATAACAACAGTCCAAGGCAAGTAAGGTTATATTGGGAAAGAAAAATCTCCACTGGAATCAAGACTTGTAGGGGATGTCAAGGGCAGCAAGACATTTTACGGCAGTAGTTAAAGGCTGAAGAAGGAAAAATGTGAAACTCTTGCTGAAGGCAGCATGTGATTTAGCATCAGTAAACCATTCCTGGCCAACCTGGTTTGATAATAAGGCTGGATTTCTGGATGAGGGGAAAGGCACGGATGTCCTTTGTGTTGACTGTAGCAAGTTTTTAAACATAAATTCCCTCAATATAATTTGTATCCATTTTAGGATCATATGGGTTTGAGGTTTGGACAACTAGATGAGTAAAAAACTGGTTGTAAAATCAGGTTCAGAGATAGAGTTTAGTGGGTCCTACTTTCCCTGCAGGCTAATTAGAAGAGGAATACCAAAGGGGTCTGCCCTGGAACCTGTGCTGTTTAACATCTTTGTTAACAACTTGAACAAGGTGACTCTCACTGAGTTTTCAGGCCATATGGAGCTGAAAGGAAGTGTTGATAATCTTAATGGATGGCAGGACTGTCATCCAGAGGGACCTGGACAGGTGGAAAGAATAGACAGATGGACACCATGGTCTGGCCTCATAGCTGACCCTTCTTTAAGCAGGAGGTTGAAATAAATGATCTCCTGGGATCCCTTCCAACCTGAATTATTTTATTCTTCTATGATCTCAGAAGAGTCGAAATACTAATGCAGTTCTTTTTTTGCTCTCTTTTCTGGAACAAATGCTATTGCTTTCTTGATTTTCTTTCAATAAGTTTATCAAGTCAGAATAGAACATCATTTATCGTGTTAGAGTAGAACAAATTTAGAATAGAACTGTAGTGTACTTTTCCTTCTGAAATTCATCTGTTTCAGTTATATCATTTCCAGTTTCATATCACACATTGATAGGTCTGTTTCCATTCCTCTTGTTGACCAGGTTCTTGTTTTCATTTATAAGTAAAACCTAATTAGACTGCTAAAGGACCAACATCCTCAACATCCTCAGCTGTATTCCATCCAGTCTAATGAGCTCAGTTTGCTGAGTTTGAGTTAGACTCAGTTTGAGTCTAATAAGTTCAGTTTGCCTGTGGGTGCTATGCATTCCCTTGTTAGTTTTGATTGTCTCTTTAACTAGTCTAGGTTTTGTTCTTCCTTGTTCCACAAAAATTCATGTTTCAGGGTTTTTGTGAAGTTTAATTGCTTAAGACCATATAACATGTAGCAGAAGGTTAATTAAGAAATAAGAGTTGTATAGTATTTTGATACATGCGGCAGAAATCCTCTAGTTCACACTACCCTTCCACATTCAGTAGAAACTTTTGGATTGAAATGTTTGAAGAGGAAATTCTCGTTCTCTTCTAAATAGAAAAAATTTCTTCTCTATAAAAAGTGAAACATTTGAAAAGCTACAAATACGTAATAAGAAATCTTAAATTTGCATTGTATACATACTAACTGTTAGGCAAAGTTGTCGAAGAGTAGATATTAGAGAAACTAAAAACAGTGAAATCAATTGAAAAAAATTTGACGTGCCATTACATTCTTTATGTTTTAAGGTGTGTTTTGTTTCTAACAGATTTTGTCTTCTAAGAGTGATTCCCGTTTGAAGCACTTACTGCAGCGAGCCCCTGAGTATTGTCCAGAATCAATGGTAAGGCTTGCTAGAAAAGCTCTTCAAATGATGTTTGAACCTCAAAGTAGGATTTTTTTTTTTTTTAATAAAGCCATTATAAATTATGCTAATTGCAATAAGGTGGCATGCATAAGCTATAAAATGCAATGAAAACGTTATCTATGTTGTAAAAAATTGTGCTGGTTGACTGTCACTTGGATGTTAATGGCAGTGACTTAAATGAGATCATACGTTCCAGCATGTGTATGGCACAAAGCCATGAGGTCTTGGGCTAAGACAGGAGGCCTTGATAGCTGCACCAAATTGTTTATGGCCTTATCTGAGAAACTGAAGTAATGCTTTTATTAGATAAGTAAGATTATGGTTTCCTAAAAGTTCTTTAGTCTCACTAAAATTCTTTAGTTTCACTAAAAAAAGAATGTAATCTGTTCCCTCTTCTAGGGGCAATCTAATCACAGAATAGATAAGTACAGTCATTCAGATTGTAAATTTTAGATTTTTATCTCGTGCCAACCTTTTGCAGTCAGAAAAGCCTGCTTTTTTGTGTTAATTTCTGTTACTTCTGAATAGTATCAATACTGTTTGCAGCAAACCTAAAACATATGCCCAGCTCAAGTGGGGAATGAGTAGGAACAGTACATCTGGGAATAACATTTGATAAGCAATTTCACAAGACTGTGTTTGCTTTTTGATCCTTTCCTTCTGTGTGTCAAAGTTCCTTCAAGCTTTGGTAGTTCCTTCAAGTTTTTTGTTTCTGTGAGTCAACAGCTCTAAGGTCTTGGACAGTTATAAACAGCTCCTGATATGAGTAAAACCTGTCATGAAGACCTATCGAGGTGATGAATAGCATTTAGTTTGGTACTGGTTTCCTTTATCTTTCTTTTCCTGATAAGACAGTAGAATCTTATCTGTACAGTAGAGAAGTGCTTTTTATAAAATGGGATTGGGGATTATCAGAAAGGGGGAAAATGACACGATGATTTTTGAAGTTCCCTATTACTGTCTTTATAAATGACAAGTTAGCTGTCCAGTGTGGATCTTAAATTAATACCGCTGCACTGGTAATATCTAAATATGTAAAATAGTTAACAATTCAACTCAATTCCATATTTGCTGCGTCACTGTGTGGCAATATGGGTTGCTGTATCAGTGTGATTGAAACTCCTTTTTTAATTTGTTTTCTGTGTGATTATGTGTGTTTAGGGTATTTTTAAGCTGATGGAAAGGAATGCTAGGGCAATAAGCTTCTCCTCAGGTCTTGTCCTAGACAAATCTGTTTAGTTCTGTAAACACCGATGGAGAGAGTTGATGAGCTTGTGTATTCCAGGTACCTACATTAGGTTCTGCATCTGCAAAAATGCTGCTCTTGATTCTGTAGTCTGTGCATAGCAGCCTTCTCATCGAAGGAAATGGTACTCAGCTTCAGTCATAGCACTTCTTTAAAAGTTGTTTAAACATAAGAAATCTTCCAATCAGATTTTTAAAACCCAGTGAAAAAATGCTGAAATTGCTGGTTTGAGTCTGCCAAAACTGTCTTACTCTGTAAACTTGCTTTTGCTTAATTGCATTTTTACTTTTCAGAGAGAAGTGTGGGGTTGTATAAATTCTTCTTTGCCAGGTAAGAAATTACCAGTTGGCTGTTGAATCATGTTGCTTTTTCACCCTGTGTGTTTTGATGTGGTGTCTACCACCTGCACCTATAGATTTCATGATAATTTAACTTCCATTATGTATCTAATATAAACTGTATGTGGTGTCTAGTTTCCTCTAGTATATTATGAGTTACCTGTGTATTTTATTAATACTTTTCTTTTCCTAGTTAGAAAATATTTAATATGTTTGTATAATTACATGTCTTTTTCCGTGACAAATTGAGGAAATATCAGCAAACTGTTGATTCCAGTGCTTGTAAACAGACTTTCTGTCTTATTGGTTAAGTAAAACTGGCAAAATATATTCTCTTTTGGAGTTGTAGTGTTTCTGTCTCATCTAAAACCTGATAAATTTTTAGCTGATAACGATACCTAATCTTCCTTGAAGTTCAGGAGTTAGATGAGTGGCAATGCTTTTACTGCAAGTGAGAAATACATATTTTATTTTGGATATTAGGTCTGTATAAGTGTGTGGAAAAGCACTCAAAATCTTTGTTAATGAACCACTCCCAAATTGTCTTCCTCTGCTTTCTTTGTACCTGCACGAAGTCAGTCACTTTCCATCCTTCTTGCACCTGAAGTTATATTGCTGTATATATATCGTATTCTTGCTTGGCGTGAGCCAGTTTCAAAATTGCATTCCTGGTGGGATTTCGTAAATTAATTGTAAATTAATAGGACAGCATTATAGGAGAAGCTCTTATCCCTTTTCTGGTAAATTGATAAAACTGGGTGCATCTGGGAGGTGCCTGTACAGCAGCGCTCACAGCACAGGGAGCAGACAGAAGGAGCTGGAAACCTGTGTGCAGTTACAGGGCTTCCATCCTATTGGAGTCACAGAGACACAACAGGAGTGCTGGACAGGCCAGGAAGATGAGGAGTGGGAGTTGCCCGTTATGTGAGAATGTTAACTGGATTGTATGGAGCTCTGCCTGGAATGGATGGTGAGCCAGCTGAGAACAGCCTGTGGGTACTGGAGTGCATTGTATGGAGAGCCCGACATGGGTGATGATGTGGGTGTCTGCTGCACACTGCCTTATCAGGTTGAAGTGGTAAAACAGGCCTTCTTTGTACAGCTGGAAGAAGTCTCTTGTTCACAGGCTTGGTGTTTGTGGGCAACTTTAATCACCCTGGCACCTTTTGAAGAGAAAACACACAAGAGCACAGGCAATCTGCTTGGAAGAATCCCATGGGTTATGGCCCTGGAGAAAAGAAGGGTCCAAGAGAGCTGCTTGACTTTCAAGGATTACCTTATCCAAGCTCCATTTAATGCATGGTGGGGTTAGAAAAGTCAGAGCCTCTCAAGAGTTGATCCGGGTGAATTACGTGATGGGCAGCCAGAAGGCTTCTTGAACTACATCAGCAGAAAAGGAAGACTGGGGAAAATGAGAGCCTGCTGCTCTCATGGGGCAGGAAACCTGGTGACAAGTGACACTAAATAGCCCATGGTCTTCTTTGCCTCAGTCTTTACTGGTAAGATGAGCCTGCAGGAATGCCAGGTCCCTGAGATCAGTCATAAAGTCCAGAGCAAGGAAGCCTTGCACTTGATGGAGGCGGATAGGGCTAAGTATTGAGAGGGGATGCTGAGGACTGTGAAGAAGAAAGGAAGAAAGCAAGTTCGCTCCTGCCTGTAGAAAGGGCAAGGAGGACCTAAGGAACTCTAGGCTTGGACAGTTTCACCTAAAACCCTGGGAAGGTAATGGAGCAGATCTTCCTGCAAACAACTTCCAGACATATCAAGAAGAAGAAGCTGATAGTTTATAGTCAGCATGGATATATGAAGGGGAAACAGTGCTCATCCAGTCTGATAACCCTCTATGATGAGATGACTGCCTTTTCAGATGAGGGGAAGGCAGTGCGTGTTGTCTGTCTCAGTTTCAGTTAGGATTTTATCACTATTTTTTGTAACTTCCTTGTAGACAAACTGGTGAAGCGTGAGCTGCATAAGTGAGCAGTGGAGGTGAAGTGAAAACTGGCCAAACTGCTGTGCCCAAAGGTTTGATCAGTGTCACAGAGTGCAGCTGTAGGCCAGCATCCCAAGGGTTGATGCTGGATCTAGTCCTATTTAACATCTTAGTAAATGATGGGACAGAGTTCACACTCAGTGTATTCACCAGTGATGCAAAACTAAAAGGTGGTTGCTAGACCAGATGGTTGTGCTACCACTCACAGGGATGTTGGTTAACCAAAGGAACAGGCAGACAGGAACCTCATGAAATTCCAGAAAAGGAAATGCAAAGTCCTGCACACGGCACAGGCCCCATCCTCCACAGCCCCCACAGGAGGCTGGCCAGCTGGAAAGCAGCTTGGTAGAAAGGTACCTGGGAATCCTGGTGACCAGCAAGTGGAACATGATCCAGCAGTGTGCCCTTGTAAGAAAGGAGACCAGACTGCATTAGTGAAAATGTTGCCAGCAGATCAAGGGAGCTGATCCTTCCCCTCTACTCAGCATTGGTGAGACAACATCAGGCATACTGTGTCCAGTTCTGAGCATTTTGGGACAAGAAAACTATGAACACACTGGAGCAAGTTCAGCAAAGAGCCATTGTAAGGTGATGAAGGAGCTGGAACATATATGGGGGCAGGCTGAGAGTCTGTGTTAGGCAACTAGATGATTGGTTATAGCTCAGGAATCTGTATTGTACAGATGAATTTGATGAATTATCGTAACTATGGGCTCCAGTCAATTAAGTGTGCACTAAAGGATATTTTCATCTAGAAATGCACACATCATAACTACCTTGATGACAGAATTAATTTATAAGTTGCTGTATTAAGATTGAAGTTCAATGTTTCTTGAGAGTGTGCAATCAGTTTATTCACGAGCTTGTCTGCTGGTTGGATATAACCTGGAGAGAGGGCCACTTGCCAAGAAAATATTAACGACAGCTGGAAATTATCAGCCTTCTTAATTTGGCGTGTATTTGTCGCTTGCTTCATTCTTTTGTCACCGGTTGGTTCCGGTATATCTGAAACCACAGGCCCTGTATTGCACAAAATATGGATGCCTGACTACTCAGTGGTGACACTGCCCCTAAAGCTGTCCCACTGTATTTATCATGTGCTTCTCCTGGATATAGCTAGTTATTGCAGAGATTTCTGGAAACCTTTTTTTCATATTGGACATGATGTTTTGTTGGTGTTTTTTAGATTGCTTATGCCTTACATTATCAATCCTACTAATAAATGTTCTATCAAACATAACTGTTCTGATTGAAAGGAATCCCCACATAGGATTTCATGCAGAAATGACTGATGTGTTATTTAATGCCTAAAACAGAGCATAGTGAGTGGTTGGTTTGACAATTAACTGTACATGTGTAGTCAAACCTAAATTCCAGATTTTTGAACAGTGATTGCAAGCTACTGGTGTGTGCACAACAGTGATCTCTTTGATACTGTCAAAAAGATGCTCAGCCTCTGAAAAACTAATTCTGCACCCCAATTGTGGAAGTGAAAGGTGAGCTGTACTTGCAGTTGTTCGTGACCTTCACAGCTGCTTTGAACTAGTGTGAGCTGGAAAGCTGAGCCAATACTCTGAATAGGTGTCAAGAGGATTTTGAGTGCCTCCAGAAAGACCTATGGATCACTGGCCTGCAGTGCCTGCACAGGGTCTGGACCATTCAGATGGTCACACTGACAGGATACAGGCTACAACCAGAAGCTGTCCTGCACCTTTGCCCCTCTGTTCCCTGCACCTGCTGGGCAATGCTGCTGCCTTACTTGTGTCAGGCATTAAGGTTTTAATTTGTGTTTTAATAACTGTTAGGCTTATTTTAATTTCCATGGGGGATGTGTTAATTTAGTGGAGATTTTGCTCCTCCTTTATAAATTTGCCATTAGTGCATTTTCTTAATTCGCCCATTGGAATGTCAGGAAAGGACTTTCTATGCCACCTGTGTTTGTAAAGCCTACAAAGTGTATTTTAAAGGCAATTTTCTTCATGATAAATACCAGTTGGCCATTGTTTTCCATTGATTGCAGTTATTTTTTATTACTTTTTTCCAAGTGTTTTCTTAGCATCTGAATTTAAGATCACTGGTCTTGCACCTAGCTCTTTCATTTCCCTTTTTTAAAGCTGAACATCCCATGTAGCTCTTCTAAATAGGCATTTCCAGTAGGCTTAAGAGCATTTTTAAAAAATAAGTTATTTATTCTTTTACTTTCTGCTTTTTTATTTCTACATGAAGAATATAATTTGTGTATGTAATAAAGTACTGCTTTAGTTTTTTAATATTCGTAACAAAAACAAGTGGTTCATTTGAGTTAAATAATTCTACCTCCTGTCCTAAGAAAAAGAATGTAACAAGTTTGTCACAGCTGCTGGGCAGCTGCGTAGATCAAACCTTCCCTTTGTTTCTGTCTTTAAAGTTACATGAGAAATAGATACAGGAATGCGTTCTTTTATTTCTGGTGTCTTGAAAACATTAGAAAATCTGTATTTATTATTAGATTAAGAGAATGAAACAACTTAAAGCAGCAATTTGCTTCTTACCATATTTCTATGTAACTTTATGGTAAGAAATGACGATAATGCAAATAGTGAAATAAGTGGATTAAGAGAGACAGGGAGATGGGAAACTTTTATTGGAGATAGTTCTGGCTATGAAACCATGTCACTGGGGAGATAAATGACAGAGGAAGTGTCGTGAATTAACCCCAGTAGGCAGCTAATTACCGCACAGTGTTTGCTCATTCTTCCATCAGTGGGAGAGAGGGGAGAATCAAGAGGGCAACAGTGAGAAAACCCACGGGTTGGGATAAAGACAGTTTATAATTTGAAAATAGAAGGAAAATCAAAGAAAGGAAGAAAAAAACCAAACCCAAGAAAAACAAGTGATGCCGAAGAACATAATTGCTCACCATCAACCAACCGATTACCAGTCAGTCCCCAAGCAGTGGCAGCCCCCGCCACCATCAACCCCCAGCTTTTATGGCTGAGCATGGTGCCACGTGGTATGGAATGTCAGCTGTCCTGGCAGTGTCTCCTCCCGACCTCTTGTGCTTGCCAGCCTACTTGTGAGTCCCTGTGGAAAACAGAAAAGGCCTTGATGCTGCCTGTGTTAGCAGTAACTAAAACATCCCTGTGTTATCAACACTGTTTTAATCAGAAGTCCAAAACATATCTCCATGCCAGCTCAGCTGAAGAAATTTAACTCCATCCTGACCAAAGCCACCACAGGAAGTTTGGAGAAACAATAAGGAACATTTTCTGCATTGACAAAGCTGGTAGAAAAATGTGCTATTGAAACAAACAGCAGGATGTTATCTGTGAGAGATTATGTCCTCAGTTTTAATGGGACTTTTTTCGTGATGCTTTTTGTTGGTTTTTATTTCAGATTAGATAGATTATCAAAATCTAATACTTCCATTGAACATATAAAGTAGTTTGCATAAAGCATCTTTAACCTCAATGTATGGAAGGTACTTCATTAATTGCTAGTTTCAGCATTTATAAAAGCACAGGCGTGTTCTTTTTTTTGCTTGAAGTTGGTTTGGAATTGCAATAAAAATGCAATCTGTACATAGGTTTCTTGAATGAGAACAGGGTTATCAAATTTGAAAAGTAGAGAGAAGGGAAAATGGTGGCATAGTTTCTCCTTCTACTCTAATAAGTCTGTCATCTTGTTTCCAAAGGAGTTTTGAAGAAGTCTGACGGGTGGGTTGGTTTAGGCTGCTGTGAGCTGGCTATTGCTGTGGAGTGTCGGCAAGCGTGTAAGCAGGTAAGGCTTTCACCTTACTGACTGAATCCAGACTGATTCTGCAGCTCTCATTGGTTATGCTAAACTCAATTTTGACTTTTTTGTCACAGTCTCTACATAAAAGTTGTTACTTTAAAATAATATTGAGTGGAAGGCAATGTATGGCTGATCCTAAGCTCTCTTTTTTTTTGTAGTGTCATGTTTAGCAATACAACATTGGAGTTACAGCCCCAAACAGATTTTTGTGCCTCTTCAAAGCAGTCTTTGTTCATCAGATTGAAGAAAGGGGGTTTTTTGGTTTTAATAGAACCAGCGTTCTTGTCAAGTTACAGTTTCAAGCATAATACATAAATTTAGGAATGACCTATTTATTAAAAATCTGTGAAGCATTTTGTGATTTTTTTTCCCCCTAAATATGTGTTTGTGGCTTTAAAAACATCTTCAAAATCTAAGAGCATATTCGTATTTATCATTTTCCTTGTAATTCATTTATGGAGCACAGATGTACTTAATATTCACTCTTGTGAATGTTACCTCTGTTGTCTTAATCTTGACCAAGCAGCCTACTGCAAACTGCTGCCATAAAAAAAAAAATTCTACTTTAACCCAAAAGCACAGAGTTTAAACTATGTGGCAAGAGATGAGTAGTGAGTACAGAGTAGTGTGGGAGAGAGATGAGGAGTGAGTAAACAAACTGGGTACTTTTGATCTTCTGAAAAGAAGATGTATGTTTATTCTCAAATGCATTTTTTAGCCATGTTTTCAAATTTGTCCTAATACTTAAGTGTCTTCCAGACCTGATAAAGACATTTCTCTTTATTGTGGTCTTATTAATTCTATTAATTTAATCCTATGATTGTTACATCATTTCTCGTTATTTTCCAAATCAGATGTATTGTTTGATTGCAGACTCTGTTGTTTCAAAATCTTGGCTATATTTTGTACTTTAGCAGACTCTGGTTAAAACATTTCCTATTTTTTTTTATTTATACTAAAATCTAAATACTTGCCAGATATTAGGGATAATGGGAAATATTTGGATTTTAATTTTGATTCTTGAAACTGGAGGGGATTTTGGAGTCATTTTGAAGGCGGTGATACAATAGGTCCAAGGTCAGACTTTACCCAGGTGTTTTAAATTACTGGAGGGGAAAGTAACATGTTAGTAGTTATTACAGTTTTGAATATGTGCCATATGAAAAAGGAGCATGAGATTTTGCATAGAGCAAAGTGATCTGCAGTTTGAGGGGAGAATTTCTGCTACTCAGTTTGACAGTAGGAACCATAGAACTAAACATACAAGAGGGAGGAGAATGGAAAGCGACACACAAGTGTTAATTAGGATGCAAAAAATGGGGAGATCTTTATGCCCAAGCTCTCCCATTTCTTAAATGCTTCCTGTATTCTGCTCTATCTGGCAAACCTTTCACAAAACCAAAGTTTCTTTGTGTGCTTCCACTATCAACTAACTTGGTGCAGAAATATGAGGGTTTGGGTTTTCATGAAATGTTATATTAATAGTCATGGCTTCTCCTTTTTTTTTTTTTTTAGAGCTTTACATAGATTCTTTAGGTTCTTAAAGGAACATTTTAATAGATCATGAATCCGTGGTTATTGCAGTTAATTTAAAAGTAGAACTGTCTTTATTTTGCAACGAGTTTATTATTTTCTACTACAAATGGAGAAATTTATCTGTCTTTCAGGCCTCTGCAAAAAATGATGTTTTAAAGGTCTGCAGGAAGGAATATGAGGTATGTTTTTATGTGTCTGAATATATCTGGAAAAAATCAACTGTTTATAAGTTCTGTAAAAAGTATCCTGTAGAAGAGGGAAAGTCCAGTCTTTTTGTAGTTGTATTTCTGAATGTGCTCATTTTCATCCAAATGTAAATTATCTCTCTACAGTTTTTATAAAAGTATAATCACCTTCTGTAAAACAGTTTTGGATTTTTTAGACTTGCGTGTACATTAATTTGAATGAAAAGTCTGCAACTTTCAAAATGGAGACATGGATTCCCAAAAAGTTTATTTCATAGGAGTTTTGGTCAAAGTCAGCATTCATTGTGATCATTCAATCTGTCAGAAACCTTCCAGCTTGGACAGTGAGAGACTCAGCTTAAAAGTGACCTAAAGAAATAAACTCAGGAAAGAATAGCCTTTTAAGTATCCTATCTGAATATAAATAATTTCAAATGTATAATTTTTTTGTAACATCAGTGAAACTGTTGATGCTTGCAGTTATTTTTACTGTTCTGCTCATAAAATTAATCATCAGGATATCTTCAGAAATCTGCCTTTACCTTTGTTCTTTTTAACACAGTGTGTAGAAATGCTACTCTGCAAGGACTGCTTTTCTTTTGATCTTTGTCTTAATTAAAAGCCAGATTCCTCCTGCCCCCTTTCATCTCATTTCCTTCTGCCCTGAATTAGGTAGTCCTGCATCAGTTCTGCTCATAATCAACAGTCCAGGATATCAGACAATTTTCTGTTCTTTGATTTGCGCAGAAGTGGAGTAGCTTTCCTTTTTTTTCCAGGAAGCATTAAATTACTTTTTTTAAAATTTATTTTCCCCTTGGTCCTTTTATCTAAACAATCTACAGAGTATTTTCCTAGACTCTTCACTGTGGAAGTTAGTGTAGGTTGAAGTTGCTGTAGCTTGTTCTCTTAAAAATGCATTTTCATTTTAAGTAGTTCTGTCTCCTTTCATGCTATAGTATGCTATACTGTCAACATCTGCAAGCTTCTCCTCTATTATGCTGGTCTGTTTCCTTCTTTTTTTCTGGATTTCTGCTTTGCTGTAGGAGGTTGGCCAGTATGGGTTGAAGGAGAACGGGAGAGGAAAGGTAAGAGAATAAAGAATGACTTCAAAATGGTCATAGTCATCTTATTTACTTTTCCAGTTTTTATCTGGAATTATGAAAACTGGGCCTCTCACTCTTAATCAAGAGTGATCTTGCTATTATTGTACACAAAACCTTAATGCTATCTGTGCAAGACTGAAAGAGAAGGAGAGGGAGAAAAATCATAGTAGAAGGAATCAATCTTCTGGTTAGGGAAGAAGGAAATAACTTTTTTTCATAAGGACTAGGTGTAGTAGATACAAATACTGTGTCAGGGAAAGAAATTATGTATCTGATGTGCTAGATCTTCAGATATTGTAGAATTTTGTATAACAATGTTTTTTCATATTTATCCAGGCTTACAGGTGCTCATGAAAAATAGTTATTACAATGCTCTTAAGAGGATCGTTAGTTGTATAAAATTCAAGGAAATGTATGCCTAACATTGAAGATTCCAAATAATTCTTTTGGAGGGAACCTGCAGTTTCCCACACCAGGTCATTATTTCTCATTAAAAAAAAAAAAAGGGAGGGGGTGGTTCTCGCTGCTTTGGTGTGTGAGTCCTGCTCCCTGTGTAGTCTGTGAGTAGCTTCTGTGTCCTGTACTGTACTTTGCATTTGGTGGAGTTGGCTGGGGAAACACTGAACTGGGGAAGGAGTGGCTACTTCCAACTGAAGGAGGTGACATGAGATCAGAAATAGCATGTGAATCACGTAAATACAATGTCATGTATACTGTGTTTGCTTTTGCATTTAAGAATTTGTACTTTGCTAAAAATGAGGATCTAGTTAGAAAATTAGTTTGCAGTATAGATCGTGGTGCTTGTTCATCAGCTGTCAAGTCTGTTGCTGAGGTATTTAATATATTAAGTACATGACATAAAAGTAAAAACTAGATGAATTGAGGATGTAAAATATAATTCCCTTTTGTAAACACTCTCATAGCTTACCAGCTTTCTTAACTTACTTAGCTTACTCACATAAGGACTTCCCAGAGAATTTTCACCAGCTGCTTAGAGTTCTCTGAACTGTGCATAGTACACTTTTGTAATCTTTTGAGATTAGGGAAGCAACTTCATGAGTTACCCTTCAGCCTCCCACTAAGTTAGTGAGGGTGAAGAAGGAGGTAAATATTCAAGGGTAGTAGGGCACTGGGTTCAGAGCAGTGAAAAGCCAAACTCCATGCAGGAGGTGTTAGCAAGTTTGAAGTCACTAAGTGGAGTCTCAGGTTGTGCAGTAGCAGAATCATTTCACCGTTGATGTGCCAGCTTTTCACAAGATTAATCAAAGATGCTTTTTTTGCTGACTGTATGTTTCTGCATTACTTTTACTGTAAATACTTATGTTTATTTTAATTTGGAGATTTTACACATCTTAGAAAAATATTGTGTTGGAACAAGAGATTCATTTTTGGTCAGTGCATTGAAGATGGCATGTCCTGTTAAACAATTTTTATTTTCAAGTAGCACTGCATACAGAAATGAATTATTTAACACAACTTGCGCAGTATTTTTGAGTGTTACCAAAAGGTATTTTATTTGCCTTCTTTTGAAGGTTTTATTTTGATAGTCCTTTTTTCCATCTTCTACTTCTCAGATACTCATTTTGTCGTCTTCATTTTTCCTCTAGTTCTGTGCACCTCAGTTCTTTTATCTTTCACTACTTCTTCCAGCTTTCTGCTATCCTGTTCATCTTCCTCTAAAAAGAAGGTAGGTAATAGTCAAAGGAAGAAGAAAAAAGAAGTGGAGACGGTATGGATTGTATGTAGGATTTTCTGATTTTTGTATTTTTAAAACTTTTGTGTAAAGTGGAGGTTCATTTTTTAAAGGACCGCATGGAATATATACTTGGAAGAGCAACTTAAAATACTTTATTAATCTTAAAATAAGCTGTAAAGGCTTTATTACTGCGTTTAAGATCCCTTTTCTTTCTTCTGTGCATGGAAAGGGTAGCACTAAAGTTTCCCTTAGATTGCCGCTCTTGAGTCTGTGCACTGCATATTGTGAGTTCACTTCCCTGAATATTAAGAACTTCAGTTTTTACTTCATGTGTTCCAAATAAGACACTCAAACTTCTCTAGTTAATTGGCACTATGAGAGCTTTACTGCAGCTGAGCACCATTAACATCTGCTAAGCAGTTGAAATGCAACTGGAAATGTCACCAGTTATTTAGCCTCTGCTCTTAGAACTACTTTTAATGCACAGTAGTGAACACTTTTGATGTCCCTGGACTGTTTAAAGGTAATTTTGCTATCACAGATTTGAGCACTCTTTAGCCTAATCTCACTTTGGTATTTTACAGTTTTTTAAACACAGAAACTTCAAATGCAGTGCCTGCAGCTTCAAGTGCTTTAATGGAGATTCAGAAAAGTATTCACTCTGCTACAGTATTGGTTTGGTTTTTTCTTCTAAGGTCATATGATCCTGCTTTATGTTGAGATTTTTTAGTGAATGCTGGCTACTAATTACCCTGGCTGAAAAATGCAGTCATCAGTTTTTAGCTCTTATCTAATTGTTTGTGTGGATTACTCTGAGACAATAGATAATAACTCAAGGAACTGTTCAGGACATTGTTTAGCTAAAGGTTCCTAAACAGTTTTAATGAACTCCTAAGGCACAGGACTGTGTGTGGCCTCTGGAAGTACTGCTTAATGAACTCGGGATGGACTCTGACCATACACTACACATTGCAGATAATGTTACTGTCATCTGCTGGTGCTTTTTGTCTCTATTCTCTGCTGTTCAAAGAAGAGATAGAACACTCAATGATCTTGCCAAAATTTGAGTTCCAGTCATTTTGTACTACCTCACTGTGCAAGTGTTCTCAATTCTTTACTGGTTTACGTAACTGAGGAAAATCTTGACCTACTTGTTTACTACTACAAGTTTTTAAAGTTTTTAACAGATGTTCACCATCATTTGCCACTTCAGCTGATTCCACTAAACTTTAGTATGTTACCTTCTGACTTTTATCTTCTCTCAATAAATTCAAAGATTAAATGAAGTCAAGGAGAGATCAAGAGGGTTTTCTTTTCTGTGCTTAACTGCACAGAGTTAAGCATTTTACTATTGTATTTGTTAACTGTAGGTAATACTTATAAATTAAGATGGCCTTAATTGGATAGGATCTAGATTCAAATATTTGTCATGGTTGGGTTGCCCAAGACAATAGTACTAAACTTATTTTTCTGCCAAAGTTAGTAGAATATCGATACTATGATAATTTTTAGGGAGGAAAACAATTTTTTGTGATTTTTTTGCAAAATACTCTTAATTTCTTTCTTTCTTAAAAATGTGTGAAAGAACAGCTTCACTGTTGTTTTTCATTCAAGACACAAGAGGCAGCCATTTAGAAAAAATGTGCTTATAATATGAAAGCATGCCTCACAATGCAAAGACTTCTTCCTTCAGCAAAATGTTCTGCTCTATTTGTGTTGGGGTGCATGCATTTTTGGGTTTTGAGCCGTTACCTGCAGCTGATGAGCTCCAAAAAGAGCGAAACCAGTTAGGTCCTGCAGTACTGGCTAAAATCTTCCTTCAGGGGTGTTCTGGTGAGGGAGACTGAACAATGTTCTCTGCTGCAGAAACCTCAATAGCCTTTTTCAATTTCCATAACACCAAAAAGAAATCTTTGAGACTTTTTGCTTTAAGGCATACACGGTTGTGTTGCCGGTGTCCACCTGCCACTTTCCGCTCCTTCTGCTTATCGTCTCTCTGGCTTTAATCACCAGGTTTGGAAACACCTGGTTTTAAAAAAAAAAGAGAAGTCTGAAAGATGGGATTTGTGCACAAGTAAAACAAATCATTTTGTTTGTGGTTTAGAAATTTTGATATTGCCATCTTTCTTCACTTAATTTAGTATTCAACACAAGTTGAAAATGGAGTATCAGACCGTGTGTGTACACAATATTGCCTTTTTACCATCATTTTCCCAAATCTTGATGACTTAATTGTTCCTTTAAAGAGAACATACTTTTCTTCTCTTTTGGTTTTTGTGTTTGTTGGCTGGTTTGGTTTTGTTTTTCCTTACCTATACCTGTCTTTTATCTTTTGCTTTGTTTTCTGTGTCTTTCTTCACTACCAGTTCACTCAAAGATTCAGAAGGAACCTTGAGTGGGCAGAAAAGCTGGTGATTTCTTAAATATGAGTGCTACTTTAGTAGAGATGGACATGAACCTTGTGTTCTGAAAAGAAGTTACAGTTAGTAATTCAAATCAGACTGACTGTCTCATGCTGTTAACAGCTTTATTTATGAACAGATGGTTAGACACTAATTTTTTTTTTTTTTTTTTTACTATTCTCTTGTATCTCTGTAGCTATACCCCTCACATATGTACAGTTACATATAAACTGAACAGTTACCCAGACCTACACAATAAACAAAGTCAGCCCTGTCACTAGCACTGTATTCTGTGGTGGCTACAGACACTTACATTTTTGTGAAATATGGTGAGTTGCTGTAACAACTCAATGCAGCTGAAGTTCTTCCCCTGCCTTCCTGCAACTGCCATTTTTCCACACACATTCCCTTCCCCTGCTTGCCTTACTCTCCCTCTGGCATCTGGCAGGTCCTTCTAAAAGATGGTATCTAAAAACAGCTTGTTCTATTCTGTTCTAACGTCGTATTATACCTGTTGATATCACTGACTTAAATTCCTAGGGGATGAGAAAAAATGAATTTTCAGCAGGGTTAGTGAGAAAGATCAAGTCATGAGAAGGTGATGGTGTAAGGGCATACACAAGACTATACAGCTGGGAACAGGGACAAGGTAGAAAAGAGAAGCCAGACCACCTCCTCTTAGCAGAAATATGAGGATTATTACAGCGATTCAGCAGTCTGGAACTGTAGTTTCAAAATACACAAAGAAAATTTATTATCAGGTTAGGACTTCCTGCCTGTATAAAATTCGTGTGCAAAATTGCTGTGAGAGGATAATTTTGTCTCAGTTTGAGCCCTTCTTTAGAGGAGGAACATTAGTAGATACCATAATCTTCTCAAAATTCTCCTTTCTTCTATGTCCTCTGAGCAGGGCAAGACACTAGTATCCATGAACTTCTTTAGAATCACTTTTTTGTATCATTCAACTTTTAAATAACATGGCAGTTTTTATCTGAGTTTATTGCAGCATTAGCATATGATTCTGAGTATTCTTTGTGCTAACAGTATGGTCAAGTACTTGGGTATAATCATGACAGACAGACTTCAGACTTTCCAGCAGCCTCCACTGTCCCAGTGCATTAATTAATAAAGTTTTGGTGTTCATTCTGCCTGGTTGGTTTGTGTGCCACCTTCCAGTGCAGGGTGGGTGCAGAGAAGTCTAATTTTCAGCAGCTTCTGAGGACAGTCAGTTTTGGGACAGAGTGACGATGTGTGTGGCAGGTCCCAAAGAAACCAGGTGGCCACATCAGAACCGGGCCTTTCTGGTGACCTTTGCCTGGCATCCACAGAGAAGGATATATGGTGCTACAAAAATGTCATGAGCCTTTAGGCAACAGTATAAATCTGTTCTTTACAGATGTAGGATGGTGACCTCATCTCTGTGTTCTTTTTCCATTTTCTCTTGTCGTTCATCTGTGTTACACAGATGGATGGGTAACCTATACATATTGGTTTGTGTATAGGAGAGAGGGGAAAATCTAAAGGTAAACAGATGAAAACTTGCTGCTGGGATGAAGAATGTTGCTGCAAATTCATCTTAGTCTGAAGAAATAATATGGTATCTGTGTTTTTGGGAGAAAAGATCTGAAATATAGTAGAGGATATTTTTGGGATGAAAATAAAATGTCTGAATTGCTAGTTTATGAGATTTGGGGCTTTGTTTTATGTAAGGCAGATTTTTCAATTTTTGTGTGAGGTGTACCAATAGACCTGTGCCTGTATTTGTGATCACTAGAATTATAAATATTTGCTGTTTGTGGAAAAATAACTTACATTTTCAAGTTAGATTTGTTTATTCTCTTAGGGTCTCTTGTTGCCACATCTTCCATGGCTTACCCAAGGTTTAAATTCATTTCTGAGTGTTAACAGAAGGAATTTGATGCTGCTAATTACAGTATTGGGACTGTCCTGTTTAAAATCTTGTGTTGAGAAGAAAGCAAGTAGAAAATATGAATGAAAAACAAATTCCTGCACACTAAGCAATATTTAAGACAAAAGAAAAAATAAAATCATCAAGTTAATTCCTAACACGTTTGTATTTTCATCTGTTTGCAGCAGTACAGATTTTCACAAAAATAGCCCAAAGATTATTTGGGATACCCACTTCTCTGCAATGCAGTGAATAACTAGTAACTGAGATAGATGAAGAATCTGGTGAACTGCTGAGCTTAAACTAGGTCTGCATTTTGAGCTCTCTTCCTTGTCTTAGAGGTAGTAGCACATCTGGTGCTTTCCTGTAATGAAGCAAGACGTTAATCCCACATTATTTGGGATCAGTCTGATGGTGTTTCTATTTTCTTCTCTAGATACTCTCTTCTGTGTGAAATACAAATTTGTTTAAGTATTGGGATAGGGGCAGTGGAGATCAGGAATTTTATGAGGATGGGGATTGTGTTTTGTCACTCTATTAATGTATTTGATCATGTTTTATAATCTGGTGTTCTGACAATTGTAGAAATTAGATGTGGAGAAGGTTCAAATTTCTCTTTTTTCACAATCACATAAAGTCTTTATAATTGGCAACTACATTTTGGAATTTCAACCTCATGACTTCATTTTTTCATAGAGTTCCAGACAGCTTATATTCAGTATCTATTTTTTTTAATGGGAAACGTGCTTATTCAGTGTGGGGAAGACTGTGGTCGTTTTGGCAAGAGTTCAGTGGTTGTGAGGGAGGGGATTCTGCCCCTCTGCTCTGGTGAGACCCCACCTGTAATGCTGCATCCAGGTGTGGAGTCCTCAGCACAGGAAAGATGTGGACCTGTTGGAATGAGTCCAGAGGAGAGCCACAAAGAGAGATGGGGCACCTCTCCTATGAAGACAGGCTGAGAGAGCTGGCCTGTTCAGTCTGGAGAAGAAAAGGATCCAGGGATACCTTATAGCACCTTCGGGTGCCCAAAGGGGGCCTACAAGAAAGCTGGGAATAACCTTTTTGGCAGGGCTTGTTACTATAGGACACGGGTTAATGACTGTAAACTAAAAGAGGGTAGTTTCAAACCAGATACAAAGAAGAAATTTTTTTTATGGTGAGGGTAGTGAGGCACTGGAACAGGTTGCCCAGAGAAGCTGTGGATGCCCCATCCCTGGAAGTGTTCAAAGCCAGGTTGGATGGGGCTCTGAGCAACCTGGTCTAGTGGAAGGTGTCCCTGCCCATGGCAGGGGGTTGTGAGTAGATGAGCTTTAAGGTCCCCTCCAATCCAAAGCATTCCATGACTGATCTGCAGATTAGAGACCCCTGAAACAAACAAGCTGGGTGTGTGGGTTTCCCTTCTTCTGACATTTAGCATGTACATCCCCCAGCTGTGCCTTTCGTCTGCAGTTTGAGGGAGTTGGTTACATGCTTTAGCTTTTAAGGGTTGTTGTCATGGAGTTCTTTTGTTGAGATTTACTATTTGCATGTATCCATCTGTGCAGACTTCTTTTTTTCTACATAGAATCTTTAAAATCATTGCCCTTAAAAAAAATCCCAACATTTTGGGACACCCTATTACAGCAGTTTACCCTGTTTCTAAGTTAGTCCAGGAAAGTCTTCCCATTTACTTGTTTGCTTGAATATTTATCTATTTTGTTATGAGTGCACACAGAACTTTGGTGACCCTTGATCTTTTAATTTCCTGGTTTCACTATTTGTATAGTGGTTTTGTTTTAATGCAATCTAATGGAAGCAAATAATACCAAAGATTTATTGGCTCATTATAACAAATGACTGGATACTTAAATATTTATTTGAAGTTTTCTGACTTGTAACACTGCTTTTGTTTTGATTTCAGAATGCTCTCTTTAGTTGTATTAACAGAAATGAAAGTAAGTATATAATGAATAGTTTGTTTTGCTTTTATTTTGTATCATTCATTTTTTCTCAAAACTACAAGAGATCCTGTGGGTGAACATATACACAAACACATGGATTTCAGATCCATGTAAGGAAAAACCACAGGAGTAAATTGTCTTACTCAGGTAATAAAGGGATTGGGCTGTTCATATAGTTAATACCAGTTTTTAATTTGTGTATCTCTATTAGTCTTTTCTGTCATCTTTTTCTTCTGCTTGTTCATTTGATGCATGCTAAGTAGCAAAATTAAATGCGCAGTTGAAATTTTGAAGAACCCTGCGAGTGTTTTGTTTCTTGATATCTGTTTATATAAAATGAAATCAGAGTCTCAGAATTAATTCTAGTAGAAGTTGTTCTCAAGAACTACTATATGTATTTAACAACATAGCAAAAATGAGTGAATCACAATACCATCTGTCTGGGATTTTTGAATGATACTACTCTCATATTTGTTTATTACTAGTATTTCTCTAATAATTCAATTATTGGACACATCTGGTTACCTAAAGTAAGAACGAAACAGCTGAAAATGAGATTCAGCTGGCTTGCTCATGTCTTGAACTTGAGTTCAAGGCGGCTTTAGTACTGACTTTTTTCTCCTGCCAGATAAACAAATGTAGTTTGGCTAGTTACAGATATTTCCAGTCATTCTGTAGACAGAGATATTTCAATAGAGCATAGAACTTCTTCTTTTTTTTTTTTCCTTGAGCATCCTTGTGTGTTGTGTAGACATGCTCATCTCGTCATTTCTCTGCGCAGGAACCCATAGATTTTTTGTTGTTTGTTTGTTTGTTTGCTTCCCCAGTGGGGTCGGTCTGTTGCAGCTACGCAGGTCACCACACCAACTGCCGGGAATATTGCCAAGCAATTTTTCGGACAGACTCCTCTCCTGGTCCTTCACAAATTAAAGCAGTTGAAAATTACTGTGCATCTATTAGCCCTCAGCTTATACACTGCGTGAATAACTACACACAGTCATATCCAATGAGAAACCCTACGGACAGTAAGTACAAATTAATCCTTCTTTACTGAAAGTTATAGAAGATACTAAAAATGTACTTCATATACGTTTTATATAAAATGTGTTATTGTAGAAGTCTATCATATAAATTGTATTACTGTAATTATATGAATTTATATAATGATAACTTTTGGGTTTAGGTGTTTTATTGATTTTTACTTACTTTTCTTTTTTATGTATTTGGGTTTTTCCAGAGTTGATTCTGTATGTGTTTAGGAGAAGCAATGTTATTTGAGATTCTTCGGAGGAGAAGAATCCACCTTACAGCACTTTTATTTCTCAGGGCTGTTATGTTGTGCATCTTCAATGTTGTTTTGTGCTTGACCTTTAACTATTTTGTTAACAGGTTTGTATTGCTGTGATAGAGCAGAAGACTATGCGTGTCAGGCTGCTTGTAAAAGAATTCTAATGTCAATGAAAACAGAGCTTGAAATTGTTGATGGACTTATAGAAGGCTGTAAAACCATGCCTCTCCCTCAGGACCCACTTTGGCAATGTTTTCTTGAGAGTTCCAGATCTGTTCACCCAGGAGTCACTGTGCACCCCCCACCTTCAACAGGCCTTGATGGAGCTAAGCTCCATTGCTGTTCCAAAGCAAATTCTTCCACATGTAGGTCAGTATCTCTCTAACCTCTTTTCCAATTGTGAAAGTACTTAAGAATTTGTCTTATTTCAGGCCTTTGCCTGAATCTTGCTACGTACATCAAATAGAAAGTTCTGGAATTCTTAGAAAAAACACAGGTTTAGGTAATCAGATAGTCATCTGTTGGGTAATCTATTCTGTCCAATACTTTGTCTCTCAAAACATACTGTTTTATAAGAGGAATCAACCTTTTCTCACATTTAATAAGCACTGGCTTATTATAGCAGTCACAGTAAGTTAATGAAACCTGTACCATACTTGTGGTCATAATAGCCAATATTGCAACCTCTGGTTAAGAGGTCTCAACGAGATGCTAAAGAGAGACAAGAGGACAGTGAACTGCACAAACTCTCAAGTGCCTGGTTGCTTCATGTTAAAACCTTAGCAGTATTCCTTATAAGATGCTCTTCTGGTTTTTGCCAGTGAAAAATAACTCAGGTTATTTAGTAATTAAATAAGGGAACTAGCTATTCTGGCATTTAGAAAAACAAAGGTTTTCAGCAAATTGTTGCATGCTTGCGAATTATTGAGGCATTTTTAGTCTAGGGTGATTTTCTGTCCACTTTAAAAATAGATGATGATTGCATTTTAAATGCATCAATGTGTATGTGGCAAACATTTTTGAGCTGTTACTTCTTATATCAAAGTTTCCAGTAACAACAGCTCCTGAATGCAGCAGGATCTTTAATGAGTTTAGTAGTAGAGCCCTGGAGTTACATTATTTCTTAGAATGTTGTAGCACAGGAAGTTGATAAAGTGTCTTTTAGTTCCATGCTGTGACAACGAGGTCTAAAAATGGATCCTTCTATCAAGTTTTCAATAGGCAGGAGATCTAATAGTACAGTGCGGTTCCATACCTTGGGATGGGAACAGTTGTAGCTTGTAGGATGCTGCTGTGAACAAAGTGAGCTGGGTATTGCTGACACCAAGAAATATCTCAAACAAAAGCAGCAAACAGTATCCCTGTTTCAAACATCAGGGCAAAAGAAGGAATGTGTTTTTTCTTGACCATCATTTCTGTAGGAGGAGAAAGTGTGATTTGAAGCTGAAGGATGGGATTAGAAGTTGTTCCTTGTGATGTCAACTTAGATTTATTACAAGTAAAATTAGCTGGGATAGTTTTCACCTCAAAGTTTTTAAGTTCAAGTTTCCAGCTGTTACATTTTTATTGGATATTGCAGTTTTATATCCTGAAGTCTTTCAGTCTTACTAGCTTAAAGTTTTGCTGACATTCTTAAGCAAAATGGGCTATTTTGGGTACCCCAATCCTCTGTGGTGACTGGAGCAGCAAAGAAGTGATGGGCTATATCTGAATGGCTGTTGTTCCTTTATTTTCTTCATCTTTGTTTTTTTTTGTTGTTTCCAGAGAGCTCTGCACTAAACTTTATAGCACGAGCTGGGGCAATTCACAGAGCTGGCAAGAATTTGATCGCTTTTGTGAGTATAATGCAGTTGAAGTTTCCATGTTGACCTGTTTAGCAGATGTACGAGAACCTTGTCAGCTGGGCTGTAGAAATCTTACTTACTGCACTAATTTTAATAACAGGTAGGAGAGAGACACTGAATATTTTATAAAGGAATTCCTATGCTTTGATTTCAAAAATAAAATGAAATATTTTTCAGACTTATTTTGAGATTGTATGTAGCTTTCTGTCTGCAAATATGGTTTTTAGTTAATTTGAAAATAAGTAGGTTTTCTTTAGAATGAACTTTTGGAAATGTATTTAGCAACAGATGTAACAAAACTTATAAGAATAAAAGTTAACCCATGAACTTGTAAAATGTCACAGTGTATTATTACCTCTACATATTTCTCTGTCTTACTGTATAGACAAGTAAGTCATGGTTACTGGAATGTTGTGTATTATAAATAAGGTAAAAGTGTTTGTTAAATTTACGTATTACATTTTCAGAATCCCTTTTTTGCAGAGATGTTTCTGTGGGTTTGTACTCTATAGGACAAAATTATTTTAAAGTGGTGTCTGAAAGTAATTGCAAGGTTACAGCTGGAGTTTAAAAACAATCTAAATTTTGTTAGCTACTAGAGATCACTGGCTTTTTT
>VXAD01012619.1:23081-77076 GCA_013399195.1 Dicrurus megarhynchus | reverse complement strand
TTTTTTTTTTTTTAATAGTATGTAGTGGCGTGAGTGCTATATGAGTAGTAGAATCCCAAGCCTGGCTAAATATAAATGATAAATCAAGTTGCATTAGTGATTCACCAAGAAACATTTACATATATATTTGGGCTATCTAAGATATTTGCTCTTAAGTCAATTTCAGGTAAGAAATATTTAAGTGATATTTGATCTTAAGAGATAGAGGTGAGAAGGGAGTTTCAGCCTTGAGTCTTAAAGAGCTTGTCTGCCTTAAAAACAGATTTCAAATTGATTCTAATCTTGCTTAGCTGTGGGAGGGAATAATTTCTTGTATACCACAAAAAGCAAGCCATATGAAGCGTGTAGAATTCTTATGGAATTATGAAATGGAAAAATGTGTGGTACTTCCTTTTTCTTTTATACATGCTATATCTTACCTTCTTCTTTTAAGACCAACAGAACTTTTTAGAAGCTGCAATACTCAGTCAGACCAGGGAGCCATGAATGACATGAAGCTATGGGAAAAAGGGAGTATTAAGATGCCATTCATAAATATTCCTGTGCTTGATATTAAAAAATGCCAACCAGAAATGTGGAAGGCGATTGCCTGCTCCCTGCAGATTAAACCTTGTCACAGCAAATCTAGAGGAAGTATTATCTGCAAGTAAGTCCTTGGGGAAAACAAAAAGCCATTTAGAGGTTTTTAATGAAAAAGGATTTTAATGAAAACTAAAAAGCTGTAGTACTGTGTTTGCTATGTTAGGAAAATATGGCAAGGCAAACATGGAAGGAATATGAAATTGCATGTTTGCCATTGCTTGCTCACTGTAAATGAAGATATTTGCCTGTTAATGAGATGGATGTATATGCTTGCATTGCGAAGTGTGAAAAAAAGAGGTTTATTCAAGGTATTTTTGGCTCTCTGTGGTGTCTTAAACCTGTCCTGTTTTTGGTTTTGGGATCTACTGATGGCTTTCAACTGACAGAAAGGTCTGAAAAAAAATTAAGGTTTATTTTTTTAAAATAAATTTTGAAATTGGAGATTGGATAGAAAAAAGAGCAGTTAATACTGCAGGTAGTGAGGTAGAGTTCAACCCATATTAGACAGCAGTAAATAAAGGAAATGCTTGGTCTTGGAAGATACATGCATATTGTGGCATAGAAAATGAAGATCATCAAAGTCAAAGAGGAGTAGTGTCAGCAGTAGTTTCTGTCTTTGTGTCACAAATTTGTTCCTCCCTCCAATGTAAAATGTAGCATATATAAATATAAACACTCTGCCTTGAGGCAGATCAGGAGAGTTGTGGATTCAGGGAAAGGACTAACATAGAAATCTTTTTCATACAAGACCTTTTTTCTTCAAGTAGTCTTCATGAAGTTCTGTCTCTTTATTTATCTGTAGATCAGATTGTGTGGAAATACTGAAGAAGTGTGGAGATCATAATAAATTCCCTGAAGGCCACTCAGCTGAGAGTATTTGTGAGCTCTTGTCTCCAACAGACGACCTGGAGAACTGTATACCTTTGGATACTTACCTGAGTAAGTACGAACATACCTGTGCAGCAAAATTGGAAACCAAGATACTTTTGAATGCTTGTCATTACTTTTAATAATCTTCTTTTTTTTTTTTTAAAGAAAATTGTATTGAATTTGTGACATTTTATTTAGTGTATTAGAGAAAATTGGAATTTTCAAGTTGCCATAGTTCATTGCTTCTATTCCTTTTTGTATTGGCCATATGTGGCAAGAAAATTATTGGGTAGACAAGATAGAGGAAATATATTTTGCATGTGAAGGATCATCTGGGTCATTATTTCCAGGACTGAGGATTAAACTATTGAAATAAGTTAACTACCTGGTCATATCAAGCTTCTACATCTATAATTAAAGTAAAAAAAATTCACAGAATTGTCAAAAATATGTTTTTACTGGACATAAGAAATGCCATGCCTTGCTGAAGAAAATTAAACCTCATTAAAATCAGTATAGATGATATATACTCTGTTTTCAGGCCCAAGTTCTTTAGGCAACATTGTAGATGATGTTACACATCCATGTAATCCAAATCCATGTGCAGCTAATCAGCTATGTGAAGTAAATAGAAAAGGATGTCAGTCTGGAGAGCTGTGTCTTCCATATTTGTGTGTGCCAGGTAAGGTTTTTTGGGCTTCTCTTTACTGAATTTTGCTGCTAAACATATGTCATTGAAATTTGCTGTTGAAGGTTTTAAAGTGGATTGCTGTGTCGTGGTTTAATCCAGCTGGCACCCGAGTACCACACAGCCCTCGCTCACTTTCCCCTCCGGCCTGGGGAGGAACAGTTTAGTCATTGAAATAAAGTTAAAAGTAGTTGTGATGGCACTGATGATGAAGAGGGAGATAACAAAAAGACAGGAATACAACCCAGGGGAACCAAGAGATGCACAGTGCCACAGCTCCACTCCCACTGACCCGATGCCCAGCCCTTCCCACCAAAGACATCTGGACATGCAGCCGACGGCGTTTCTGCTTCTGCTCCCTTCAGTGACACTTTCAATGTGGTTGCACCTCACCAGAAAGGCATTCATGGTCATTTGGGAACTGCTCTTTTAGAACAGTGTTGTCTAACCTCTGCACCGTGTGTAAATGTGAGCTGACTGGGGAGAGAGCCTCATGCAGAACAAGTTTCAGGTACCTAACTTTGAAATGGCAGGGTTGTGTGGTGTTAGTAACAAGGATCAAACCTACCAAAGGAGGTGTGAGACTCTGCAATGTCCAGCTTCTACAACCCCTTCATTGTTCTGCTCTGGGCACTGGTAGTTTTTCCCTTTCCTTTAAAGCAGAAGCTGTCATTCAGGAGTTTGAGGGGTCAGCTGCAGTTCTTGAAGCAGAGCAGAAAGTGTGCATTTGGTGACCACTTGAACATGTGTGTGACTGAGCAAGTGAGAGCAACGCTCATTTTTACACTGAATTGCATGGAGCAGCCTCCTTTCTAGAGGAGGTGATAGAGAACAATTGCCATAGCTGTCTCACATCAGTTCCCTGAGCCTCTTTTCTTCCAGCAGTTCTGTGGCTGATCAGCAGTTTCCCCAGTGGTTCCTAATTAAAAAGAGGAAAGCTGGGTTTTGCTTCACTCATACATCTGCTCTACTTATGCTCTTTTAAAAGCGAGGGTAGGCTTCAGCTCATTCTTTGTGTGAGCCTAGGGACATTGTTTTGGTTATGCTTCTATGACCCTTACAAAATATTTTTGTTTTCCTGGAAAGCTGAGCCTTATTACTATAGAAGTTGTATTGCCTTCGCTTGCTGCAAAAGTCATTCAAAGTCATCTGAAAACAAGCTCACACGGAGCTTTTGGACAGATAATTTGTTTCCTCTGAAGGTTGGAAAGTTACTTTTGTGGTTTAATTCAGTCTTTTTATTGGCTGAAAGTTTCAGGGGGTTTGTTGCAGTTCACCCCTTGTAGGGTTATTTCAATCTGCTATTTATTTTATTATTTTTCCTTGCAAATTTTAAAACTTTTTTTTTTTCTTTTCCATTTTTTTTTTTTAAATCCACTTTTCCTGCTTTTTCTCCCTTTCTTCCTTCTTCACATCTACTTGTAAGAATCCTTCAGTGTTCATTTAGGAGGTACAAGTAGGGAAGAAAAGCACAATAAAATATGTGAGAGACGGGAATGACTGGGCTTTGCTTGTGAGACCCTTTAATTCAAATCCTGTATTGGAGAGAGTGAAGCATGTGTAGTATTTGTCATATAACAGGTTTCATACTACAACAGAGCTGAAAAATTAAAATATTGGATAATTATTGGAATTTCAAGTCTATTTCTCAAAAGTAACATCCTTACAGGTACTTCAGAACTTTGTCTCAATTAAGTATCTTCTATTTTTACTACTTGTTGCCTCTGTAAAATGGATGACTTTGTTTTAAGGGCAAGAGTAAGGCTGCTCAAGAATACTTTATGTTTTTTTAGTACAGTAGTCAGGGTAATAATTAATTTCAGTAGTGGCACTTGCCCACGTGTTCACTACTTACGAGCTAAAATATTTCCTTGTATGCAGGCTGCAAACTGGGAGAAGCCTCTGATTTTATTGTACGTCAAGGTACACTTATCCAAGTTCCATCCTCAGCTGGTGATGTTGGGTGTTACAAGATTTGTACCTGTGGACACAGTGGATTGCTGGAGAACTGTATGGAAATGCGTTGTGTTGACCTCCAGAAATCATGCATTGTTGGAGGACAAAGAAAAAGTAAGTCATAGAGCAGTGATGTATCCAGCACTTGCTCCTTACCTAAAGAATTTTGAGCTACATGAGAAGACATAGAGGATCTGAATTCAGAGTTTATCAGAAAATACAAAAACTGATGATTGCATCCCTGTATTTAATACTGGATTAAGTCTTGCATATGCTGGGGGTTTCCACTGTTGAAATCAGTACTGAACTGTGTCTGTCTCAATCAATCACAGTCCTGTGTGAAGGGTGTTCTCAGTACACCATTTCTTTTTAGCATAGGATGGTTCCTTTACTAGCTCCAAATGGTTTTGGGGGGTTGTTTTGGATTTGTTGGGGTTTTTTTTCTTCCTTCCAGTGGCTTGTGGCATCTGGACCCGTGAACTCCCAAGGTCTGTGTTTCCACTCCAGTGGTTGGCACAAAGACCTCTTACCCTACTTATTGGTTCATCCAGCTTAAGGTTTGTTAGTACTCATGCACATATTCAGAGTAGGAAGCACACACCTTAAAAGGTTAAAAATAGGATTGGATAAAATGTAGGATAGGTTGTGGTGATTAAGTGCAGGGTTCAGTGAGAAAGGCAGACTGTCCAGCTGCCTGTCAACACCGAACCATTCCCTTTTTCCCCTCTTCCCTTTGCTTTCCCACACATCTTCCTGCTTGATTATTCTTAATTCCTCCTTTTCCTTATTTTTGGTCCTTCCACTAAACATCCCCTAGTAAGTTTTGCAGAATCTCAACATTAAATAAGAATTACAGTTTAAGATATTCATCAATGGGGCTAACATATGCCTAAAAAGAAACATGAGCAAATACATGATGATAATAAAGGTGTATTGAACACTGGGGTTCTTTAAAGTCTTCCTCACCATGGCAGCTCTCTGTTTAGAGTTTAAATTGGCATAGGTAACAAGGATGAGGTTTTTTCTTTTTTTCTTTTTTCCTTTTCCCTTCCCTTCCCTTCCCTTCCCTTCCCCCAAAATTGGTACTATTTGTTCATGGAAGCAGAACACTGAAAACATCTTAACATTAACAATATATTTGGTGGACAGTTGTAGAAAGTATCTGGAGAAAGTAGATACTTTTAAGATACAGTTGTTAGCAAATACAGGTTTTAAATGGTGACTAACTTTTTATGGACCATTCTATCCAAGAAAACTTGCAGTTGTTCAGATTACTGGTGAAAATAATCACAAAAATGTCTGACGCTGTATTTGTGTTTTATGGTTGCACAGTGTACAACTCTCACTTGTAACCATAACAATATGTGTAGCTATAGGTGTTCAGTAAGTGCTGTTCATTTAAAAACAAACAAACTACCACAACCCCAAAACCAGACAGCTTTCTCTCATTTGCCAGTGACTCATGAAGTGTTTGTGGTGATTAAGCCTCTAGGTATCGTGTAATAAAACATAAAAATTACTAGGTTACAAATTTGTTAGATGATGCACTGAAAACAAAGAATTAAAAGTTTATGGTCACCATGTAAACATTTTGCAGTAGCTATATTTAATTGGTTTATATGTCAGTTGGACATAAAATCTGGACTGTGTTTTTTAAAACAATTCCCTATGAAGAAAACAACCCTGAATATTTTAAATGATGCTGGGTTTTTTTGTGTTGTGAGTTGACTCCAGCTAATGAAATGATTAGTGACGAGGACAGGTTGCTGTGTGCACTCTTTGACAGTGAAAGACAATAGCCTTGCAAAGTTTTCAGGTGGATCCTACATCAGGTACTCTGAAGATCAGGTACCTGACATCCTGTGTTTGGCATTACCATCTAACCTCTTCTTCTTCCCTGCTGGCAAATTCCTTGGTCCTTTGAGTACTACTGTGGTGTAGAGAGGTTTTTTTGCTACAGAGGCTTTCTCACCTCCTCTTGTTCTGCCCTCATTTGTCTCTGAGCACCTCTTCTGAATTGCTCCAGTGCTGAGGGGTTTCCTTGTGCCTATGCAATATTTTCTCAAAAATTCTAGTTCTCAATCTCAATCTCTTGAAAAGAGATCAGAGGGAATTACCTTATTTTGTAAGACATGATTACTATTACATTTTCCTCAGGAGCTGTGTATTTGTTGGTAACTTTGATAATCAGTTTGGTTATGGAGAGATCAGAGTCTGTCATCAACATGAATTGATTTTATACAGAAAGTACATCACAGTGAAGGACAGTCATATGGACAGTTCAAAAAAGTGAACTGAAGTTGCTAAATTGAAGAAAAATCCCCTAAGTTTGCAGTTTGATTCTTAGATTCAGGTATGAAAATGTTACTGACTTATAAAATACATTCCAATCTAATGAAGGCTGGAATTGGCACTTTTACCTCTTGACAAACATGAATGTGCTTTGTGTGAGACTATGTCTAAAAGTTTAGCAGTGTTAGGTAAATTTGATTTAGAAGAACGTGTCTTTACAAAAGCTTTACCTTTAAGAAAACATGAAACACACAAACACACTAGCCAGAATTTATTGTTCTTAAAAAAAAAACCAGAAAACCTAATTTGTACAGGCTTTGAAAGGACAAAGTGCTTGCTTCCCTAGTTAACTAATGAATCAAAACCACATGTGAACAGACTTTTCCTTTAAGTGAATAAAGGAAAACTTGAAATCTAAAAAAAAAAAAAAAAAGGAAGTTTCAGTGGGAAAATATATTGAATAAAGGAAATTACAGAAACAGTTAATGAGAATGTAATTTCTATGTAGTGCATATGAATATGTAGTCTTCTGGTATATTTGCATTGATTGTATGTATTTACTTAATTTATTTTAAGGCCATGGAACATCCTTTAGTATAGATTGCAATGTCTGTTCCTGTTTTGCTGGAAACTTGATTTGTTCTACACGTCAGTGTCTAACTGAGCAAAGTTCAGAGGATGAACGTCGGAAGTTTACAGGTAACTTTGCAAACCATGAAAACTTGAAAAAAGTTGAATATTTTTAGAGCAGGGATTATCAACTAGATTCTTTCTACAGTATTAAAGGAAAACCCCTGATAATTTGTTATTACTACGTTTTTTTAACTATTTCTTTTTCTCATGTCCAACCTGCACTGCAGGAAAAGCACATACTTTAAAAAAGAAAATCAATACTGAAAAATAAAACCTCATGTAATACATAAAAATAAGTAGAGACAGGGGATGAGAGATAAGGAGTTTAGGGGAAAAATGGAGAAAGCTGAGTAGAATGAGCAAAGAGGCAGGACGCAAACTTCCCTTCCTGCTCCTTATAAGTGCCTGTGTGCTCTAGCATTGCTGAATGATAGGTGGGAGGACAGGGCTGAGGGCACTTTGCTGGAAGGCAGAGATGCTGAGTGACCCTTTGTGTATCTTGTGTCGTAGAAGATGAGTGTGCAGCCAGTCCCTGTTCTGTGTGTTGCTCTTGCAGGTTTGCCCTGTAACTGCGTGGACCAGTTTGTCCCAGTCTGTGGCCAGAACGGGCGCACGTATCCCAGCGCGTGCATAGCTCGCTGCGTTGGCCTCCAGGACAACCAGTTTGAATTTGGATCGTGTATTTCCAAGGATCCTTGCAACCCAAACCCTTGTAATAAAAATCAAAGGTAAAAGCAGAATATGTTTTTAAGCTTTTCTTTGGCTTTGTCAACTCATAAAGCAGATTTACATGTTCTTTGAATGTGTTGTATATTGTAGTAACATTCTACTTGGGGGCTATTCCAATAAAAATAACTGTTTGAAGTAGCTGCTTTTTATTTATCATAGTTAGTAATATTACGCTGTAATAACTGCCAGTTTTTGGTTCCATTTTTGTAGTGCTATGTCAATTAAATTCATTATGCAGATCTCAGTTTAGCCATAAAAGAGACTTCATGTACACTTTCAAAAGTGGGAGAAGCAGATTTTGTCGAAATGGCAATAATTGTCATTTTACTACTTTGTTTCACACCTTCTCTTAGTAGTTTACAAAGAAGACCCACATCAGAATTCAAGACTTGGAGTCAGTCTTGCTTATTCAGTCAATAATCCGTGCTTTTTGTCTCTAAAATAGGAAAATACCAATCACCGGTTTTTTTCTTAGACTGAAATCTTGTGAAAACTATGTCTGTACAACCTCTGGATTTTCAATATCAAGAAAAGCAAAATCTGCATAGACAAATATATTAAAACAAAAATATGCTTTGTACTAGTGTCAGGCGAAAAGAAAATCTGACCTTTCTTACAGAGATCAAAGTCTGTGGCTCACAATATTGGTCTCTGTCTTCAATTTTCTCAGTGTTGTGCAATACTGCAGTCTCCTTTGAATTGCTGCATTTTTCTGTTTTGAGAGAAGGCCATCAAAATAAGTTGTGTAATACTGCGCTTTCATGAAAGCTGATTGTAGCAGTTTTAGGGTTTTTTCCTTTTTCTGTACTTAAAATGCCATGATGCAGATAAATACCGAGAAAACACTGTAGTTTTGTAGCTGTGACAGCCATTATGGCATTCAAAATTGGAATTTCAAAGGTGCATTGTGGATAAATATTTTTTACTTTTTGTTTGAAATTTGGAGAGTACAGAGAGGCTTTCCAGTTTTTCAAAATACCATTATGCTTAGAACCTCAACTTGTAGTTTCAGTAAAGGGCTGTACACAATACATTTTTCTGGGTCAGTTTGATAATGTAGCTCAAACGGAACACGCTCATCTGAAAATGCCCCTGATGTGCTTGGAATCTATTTAGGATCTTACATTCCACTTGTGAAGGGTTTAAATCTCAGAGTTTCCGAGCCTGCCCTAATATCAAAGGCATATCTGTAATGCATAGGAGCACAGCTCTCAGAGGGAATAAGGACATATTGTGCATAATCCAGTGGTAGCAGCACTGCTGTCTTTTATAGGAGGAGGGGGTTGTCCCAAAAGGCCATGAGACCTTTCATCAGTCTGTTCATGAGACTGCAGAGGCTGGCATTTCTCTAGCAGAGGGATGCCTTGCAGGGCCAATGCCAGATGTTTTGCAGATAAGATCATGGAAGGTACATGTTTAATACAAAGGGGGAAGAATTTCTGTCTGTACTTGTCTGGGAAGGCTGCGGAGGAATGGATGCCAAGGAAGTGTAAATATGAGATTTTTCTGTTTGTTTGCAGTCATCCCCTCGATGGGATGCCGTACAATATTCTGAACCTACAAAGCTAGAATCCAATTAGATATTTGTAATTGAAACCATATAATCTTGTAGGTCTTGTTTTCTCCCCTTTCTCAGAGAAGGGTGAGACTAGACCTCTGCAATAGAATCTTTTCCCCTTGCTCACTGTTTCCATGTTTTCTCTAGCCTAGCTGTTCTTAAATATTCATTTACAAAATGAAGTATGGGAGTAGGTAAGACGTTTATCCAAGCCTTTCTCAATAATCCATTGAAAAATACTTGGTAAAAGATAAATGTTAGTGGAAACTGTAGTTGTGTTCACACATATTGAGTAAATGTGGTGTGAAACTGTTCCAGGTTTGTGATGAGACCTGAAATGGGCCTATTCAGAGTGTTTTATCACTTGTATTTCCTGCAGCTCTGCTGAACCACAGTTAGCTCTAAAGCACTGGAGAAAATTTCACTGTAAATATTTTCCCTGAATATTTTGAGACTTAAATAAATCCTGTGACATGATATGAAATTATTATTACTTTCTGCAGGTGCATACCAAAGAAACAAGTTTGCTTGACCAGTTTTGAGAAGTTTGAATGCAGCCAGCATGAATGTGTGCCAAGGCAGTTAAATTGTGACCAGACACGGGATCCTGTTTGTGACACAGACAATGTGGAATACACTAACTTGTGTACTTTGTACCAAAAAGGAAAAAGTTTAGCATACCGAGGACCATGCCAGGTAGGAAGTTGTTCTAGCAATAAATGTCAAATCTTCTTTGTTCCTTGGTGTTCAACTTAACAATTTTTATTTTTCTTTTTTTTCAATATTGTTTGTTTGCTTAGGTCTTTTTAAAGTATTCTGTTTGAGGTTTATAGCTTATAAAACGTTCTAATAGAAAGTAGTCATTTAAAATTTTAACTAGTATAAAAAATACTCTCACAATCTTCAGAATTTTGTCAGGTGTTTCTCTGCTTTAGTTAACAGTCAATCAAAAGCTCTACTTATGCTTTCTTGGGGGTCATACTCTTGATATTTTTATCTTCCTATATATGCTATTAAAGCTTGCACTAAGGTGTGCTTGCAGTAATTAGTGCAGTTCCTTGGTTACTTAAATGCTAATTCTTACCAATTTTAACTTGTCTAGATATAAAATAATGCTCAGTCATAGAAAGTTTTTAGCTTTTTGTGTGATTGTACCCCAGGTTTACCAAGTTCATTGCTCAGGATCTATTTACAGACTAGGCAGTCTGTAATACTTTTCTAGTG
This sequence comes from Dicrurus megarhynchus, assembly GCA_013399195.1. Classification (NCBI taxonomy): domain Eukaryota; kingdom Metazoa; phylum Chordata; class Aves; order Passeriformes; family Dicruridae; genus Dicrurus; species Dicrurus megarhynchus. The sequence continues at coordinate 66,544 of VXAD01012619.1, read as the reverse complement.
AGTCTGCATTGGATTAGTCTTCATATTAATCCTTGAGAAGGATTAGGATTAGGTTCAGTTTTTCCATCCCACCCACTCTCTACAGTGGTGTTAGACAAGCTGCTTCTGTCACCTTACAATAACACATACACAAATATAAGTAATATAGGTAAATAAGTGATATATAAAAATATGTAATAATGTGTTAGAAATACATGTGCATGCACACTAAATTTTAAGCACCCAAAACCACATGTGCCGGTTTGGACACCACACTAAAATGAATTAATAATTTACTAATGAGTTGTTAACAAATTAATTTTATTAATAGAATATTTTAAGGTATAGTGAAATTACAATTATTTTAATTGACTTAATAAGTTTATTTAAATATGGTCATTTTATTCAAGCATTAGCACAGAACAAAAGTTTCTGAAACACATTTTATTGTACATTTCTCAGACTCTGTCACCTTCTTGAAGTACTTACCCTTTTCATTTATAGCCCATTCACAAACTGGCAGGTTATTTCCTCTGGATTTCCTACTTTTTCAAACGTTTGACAACATTAGCAGTGAATTCCCATTAACTTTGGTTTTGCTCGTGTTGAAACTGCTCTGAAGTTCCTGCAGCACGGCTGAATTGATGTTGCTGGCACTGTGTGTGTTTCAGCCGTTCTGCAGGGCGGCGGAGCCTGTGTGTGGGCACAACGGGGAGACCTACGGCAGCGTCTGTGCCGCCTACTCCGACCGCGTGGCCATGGACTACCAGGGGCCCTGCCAGGCCGTGGGCGTGCTCTCCGACTACGGCTTCCACTCCGAGTGCGCCTTCGTCAAGTGTCCCCAGCTCTCTGCCATGGGCTGCAAACCCGTCATTGCGCCAGGTGGGGAAGTTCACTGCAGAGAGGGGAGAGTCTCCAGGCTCTGGGTATAAATAGGGCGATACTTGGAACAAAACCTAGGCTTTAAAACGTTACATTAAGAGAAAGCATGAATAGCGACTCTACTTAGGGCTAGAACAAGCCAGTATCAGGACTCAGATGAGTAAACCTAAATTGGAAAGGCCTTGGCTTTAGGAGTCATGCTCCTTCAGTCTTTAGAGACTGGCAGCTGGGATGGGTTTGGGAGAAACAAATGAGGTCTGTGGTGTCCACGGTAGGATGCCTCTAGGAATCCGGTGAGTAATTTTTCAGAAGCAGCAGCACAGATACCACAGTGGAATGCTGAGCTGTCATCAACACAGGGTTCCCAGAAGGGCAAAGACGGTGTTTAATTAGAAGACGGAGTAAAATACCAGATGTATTCACAGCACTGTGGAAGACACCAGGAGTAGTTTTGCAGTGTGCTGGTTTGAACCAGTTTTTTATTGTTTTCCCAAGTGCTTCCTTTATGAAACAATAACTAATCATAGGTAATACACAGAGCAAGGAAAGCTCTGTTCTTCAAAAGAAAGTGTTTTATTCATTTTTCTTATTTCTCACCCCCTTGGAAAAAGGATCTTCATGTTTTGTAATAACATTTAGTACTGTAAAAGTCACTCTGTGAATGTGAATTACATATAAGTTGGAGAGTGAATTTAATACACAGGCATGGACAGAAAGTTGAAATATTATCCCTTTGGTTTCTGACATGGTGAGGAAAAACAGTAGGAGAAATATGACATCTGTCAGACAGGCAGTTTTTTTCCCTTGTTATCTAAAGATTCTAAGCTCCAACATGGTGTAACTGCAGAAATTAATGCCTGCAATGTGCATAAATGCTTCTGTCATGTTCTGGCTGTATCAGCTCTTGAAATCCATCATTTCTGTAGTTGATATGCATGCATTCATACAAAATCTTGGCTTGTGGTACACACAGTGCCTCCAGTTTTTAGCTTACACTAATGAAGAAAGGATCTTAAAACGAAAGAAAATTCATCTTGTTGCTTCATGCTAGTAGTAGTAAATGTGTGTTGAAAAGTGACTGATTTTGCATTACAAATGTTTTCAATATTAAAAAAATATTAGAAATGTGCAATTCTGCTGTCAAAATGAAACATTTACTTTGCTTTGGTAGTTTTGCTACTTTCATTCTCAGTTAATATTCAAATTTTGACTCCTGCTTACTTAAAAGTGAAAAGGCTACTTGTTTTTATTACTGAGATTTTTTTAATTCACATAGGAGCCTGCTGTCCACTATGTGCTGGAATGCTGAGAATCTTATATGACAAAGACAAGCTGGATAATTTTGCAAGGGTAAACAGTTTAATCATGCCTAATGTTAAATGGTGTATGAAAAGTCAAGTTACTGTGCACTTTCTCCTGAAAGGTTAACATGTTACAAAAGCCATTATTTTTAGTAGTTATTTGTGATGGTTAGAGGTTTTTTCTTTTATACTGCTTATACTTTCCTTTATTTCTTTATCCGAGACATAACTTGAATTACAGTGCAAAGCAAAACAGAATTAGAGTAGGCACAAACAAGCAGATGCAGGTTTGCAATTTATATGACTTGTAACAGTGCAGACAAATTACATGGGAACAGCATCTATGATTCCACTGCTCTCCTCTCAAATTTTGTGTTTGTAGGTGCTGTGTGTGTGTGTGTGCTGACCAATTTTGCTGAGTTAACAGTGTCTGTTAGGTCCTAACTGCATCCCGGAGTGTTGTCCAGTTGTCATCTCTAATGGTAGCAGGGACACAGTGGCTACTGCAGCTTCTCAGTTCACACACTGCAACATGTGACTGTGAAGAATTTTTAGTTTCTGTTAGAAGAAGGCTTTCTAGTTAAAGAAAGGTATTGGACTTATTGAAGTAGTTGGTGATAACTACTCTCCTCTCACCTAGTAAGCACCCTAATACCTGGGTTGTAATGTCTGCCTCTTTTAGTTCAGACAGCTGGTTCATGTCAGAAAAAACTACTTCAAATACTAGCGTTCTATAAATCTAGGGCTGCTCTGCCTCGTGTCCCAGCGTGGGAGCACAAACCACTGTAACAGATAACCATTTACATTATTTTGAGGTACATAATACATAGACAGACTAACCATGAAGGAGGAGAACAACACATATCAAAACCATGGCTAATATAAGAAGTAAATATTTTTTTTCTTTCTTTTCTTTCTTTCTTTCTTTTCTTTCATCTTTTTTTTTTTTTTTACATTTTTGGAGTGCTTTGTTTTCAGGTTTTTTTAGAATCGGTGAATCATTTTTTAGAATGATGTTTGGAAGCATTGAATCCTTTAGGTCTTTTGCTAGCATTTAGAGTAGAGTTTAGAACTGAGTAGTTTAATGGCTGAAACACATTTTCTGGCATGACATCATGTTATTAAAACTGAGGAGGAGAATATTCCATAATATCACATCATCCACAGAGTTCTTCATTTTCTTCCAGGTAACAAATAAAAAGCCAATAACCGTACTTGACATACTTGAAAAAATCCGCCTGCATGTGTCAGTGCCACAGTGTGATGTGTTTGGATACTTAAGCATAGAATCCGAAATTGTGATTCTCATCATTCCTGTGGATCAGAACCCCAAACCACTGCAGGTAGATGACCTTATTTATTTATCCAGCATGGATTTGCTTCACTTTTTTACGTGTATGATGGTGCTTGTTTCTCAGGCAGATACATTGTGGGTATTTTGATTGCTCATGCCCTTTTATGTCCAACTCAGCTCCAACTTCTGTCTCTTTCTCTAGCAGAAATAGCCCAAAATGTCACCAGGACTTAGGAAGGAAAGTCTTGCCAGCCTGGTCAGCCAGCAGCTTGGCCAGCCAGCTTGGTCAGCTTTCACTCCATCTGCAGCAGGTGCTGTCAGATTCCTAGGGGGAGAAGGACTCTGAAATCAGAGGCCACCACTGCTTACCTCACTGGTGGCACCCATTGCTGAGCTAGACACTCCTCAACTTCCAAAGCTCCAGATATTAGGCTTGTCAAGTTTAAACTTCACCAAAGGCAGCTTCCGATGCTTTTAAAGAGAGTTACTACTAAATTCCTTTCTGGGGTGCAGTAGAAAGTAAAGTGGAAAAAATGAATTTTCTAACAGAAATTAATTATTATCATCATGTCAGTGGGGGAGTGGAAACCTGGGGTTTCTCAGGTTCTATTACTTACATTCTTTTCTTCCTTTCCCATAAACAAAATCACTTTTCTCTGATTTGCAAGAAAAAGCCCAGTAAGGAGAAAATATTATCTTCCCACTGTTGCAGACTTCAAGGAAGTAAGTTGGTCAATCAGGAAGTCCTCAGTTTAAGAGGCACTTTTTTTTAGTGATAATTCACTGTGGGCTTTTTGGCATCAACATTCAAAACACATCACCCCACGATAACTTGTATATAGCTTCCTTCCTTTTCCTCTTCTACTACTCAGGGCTTCCACAAGAGTTTTCATAGTACCAAAGTCTCTGATGAGACCTTCGATCTGTTTTCCAAGTACTCCCCAAAATTATGTAAATCTTATGTGCTGATGGGAATATTTTTGCATTGGCATTTTACATGGAAAGAAGAGAATTAATAACTTCTTTTTCCCCTCTAGATTGAAGCCTGCAATAAAGAAGCGGAAAAGATCGAGTCCCTGATCAATTCAGACAGCCCAACATTAGCGTCACACGTGCCTCTGTCAGCTCTAATTGCATCTCAAGTACAAGTTTCATTTAGCATTTCTTCTTCTTCTGCTCAAGTGGTGCCTGCTCTGCACTCCTTGTTCATAAGCCTTCCATTCACCTTGTCATCAGCATTGATATATTACATATAACTGCTTGGGAAATATGCATGAGCATTGTGGCATTTATATTGTGAAGGACATTTGGAGTTGTTGATCACTGAACCAGAAAACAAAAAATGTGCAAGATTTGATGAACTTACATTTTTCAGTGAAGAACTAGAAGTATTTGAATAATGTGGAAAGATGATTCTCCTAGTCCTAACTAGTCAGATGACTGTTTCAGCACAAATAGATTGTTTTCCATGGATCTTGGAAACATAAATATGCTCTGGAAGGTTCTGACATTATAGATTTATGATTTTGAGGAGAAGTGATCTTATAGGGTTTTTTCAGCAATGAACTAAACAGTGTTTTGAGTTTACTGAAGAATGCTAATTTTATATTATTCAGATGCATACCAGTGACAACGAAAGCATGCACCTATTTTAAACATCATTTTTGGAAGAAACAGATTGCTGCTACTTAATTACCTTACCAAAAATTTAAGAGTTTATTCTCATGTAAATATGCTTTCATATTTTATTATGAAGAAAACTAACTAGCCCTGGGCCTATTTCAGTAGACGTCTTTCCTTGGACTAGTGAAGACTTGCAGGACACTGGGCTCACTGCTTGTAAAATGACAATCAAGCTCTATGCTAGTACCTGACTTCAGTGAAGAGATGTGTTCTTTTTATAGTTTTGTACATTTCAGAATCTCATATTGGATGCAAAATTATAAAGAATCTCAGTATCTATATTTAAGTGCCATTTAAAATATTGCAGTATTTGCATGTTATCTAATGAAATTTATACTTTAAATGTTTATACAAACAGTATGTTTTATTACTTATTGTATTTTATGCACCTGACTTTACTCTACATGAAGTATTTTATATCAGTATTATGATAGCCAAGTTTTGAAGTATATACAGAAAAACTTATTTTTGCCAAAATGCTGAACTTTGAAAGAAAGCACTGAAAACTTTTTGAACATGTATGTTGTAGCATGTTTGTAGCAATTATTTTCTGCTAAATCTTTTAAATGCAAAAGTATTAAAGCTTTTTATTTTAATAAACACTTGTGTCATGTGTCCTTGTGTAGAATGCATGTAATTTTATGGAATTCAGCAACACTGCATAGATTTCCTTTCTCTCTCAAAATAAGCACTTAAAACTAACTGCACTCCCATCCGTGCATGACTCACACCGATCATGTTCCCAAATAGATGTCAAGGGGGTCTCAAGGGTGAAAGTGTTCTTGCCAAATACCTTGAGGAAGACTCATGCACATAATCATCCAAGTCTTGAAACAAAAAACTTGAGTATGTTGATAATCCATCTGTTTCTGAAATTCGTTATGTGGATTCTTTAGACTTGGACACAGAAACAGAACGAATGCATTTCTGAAAAGCTTTTTGAACTGAAATGGCTCGGATGATATCCCCAGAAACTTCAGACAATTCAGATTGTTTATTTTTTCCAAGTCATTAGGAAATAGCTCTTCAATGCATAGCCTGTTAGCTTGGTTAGCATTTAGCTGAAGCAAATCTGATGCCTACTAAAACGAAAGCAATTATAAATGTCTTAAGAAAACACATACACACACACACGTGTATGTGTGTGTGTATATATATATATGCAGCACACTGGAAAACTTAGTAAAGAGCTTTAAAAACACCCTCTGTGGAATAGAATATACAGTGAATTTACTTTTGTATGTCTGTGAAAATCTTCTATGATGAAAAATTGTAACTAAAAGTTGCCTTAATTTGTATGGTGAATCTGGAAGAAGCAGAATTTAAGCCTAGAGATTCTGTGATTCTGTAATTTATATGTCAGTGTCCATTGCCTGCTAGAAGAGTGAAGCTTTCGAGAGGTTATGTTAAATATGTACAAAACCAATGAGATTTTGTAGAACGCTAAATTCTGAAGCCGAAGTCCAGCATTCAGAGTGTCCAGGGTTTATGTTCTTTTTTCTGGATGAACAAAAGCACTTAAAGATTTTCTACGTTTTCTCAAGACCTTGGACTACCTCAATGGAATCAAGAAACTATTTACTTGTGGGTTTTGAATTCACTTGAACTAGGATAAAAAATAGAAGAAACCAAGCCCAGTCTTAATTGCAACTTAGGAAATTTGAACCTGAGGGGGACAAATCTGATACAGGTTTCAGCGGAGTTTTCCATAAAAGTGCTAATGATCTTCTGTCACCGTCTGTGTGGAAATCTGGGTTCACTTAGAAGGAATGGAAACAGCACAAGGGCACTTCAAAGCAGCACAAGCCTGTTTGTTGCTTTTATAACAGGACCCAGATGAAACACTTACAAAACATTATTTGCTTCTCTGCTGAAAACCAGAGTTAATGGCAGTAACTGGCTCCAGAGAGATGCCTCCATCCTCGTTCAGTTTGCTTAGCTTGGCTCTTCCCAGCAGGGTGGCATGGAAGCGGAGATGCCAGAGGTGCTGCTTTGTACACCCCCAGGAGAGGATCAGCCACAGGGGCAAATACCAGAGCAAGTAAAAGCAAGAGATTTCTGGCTGAGGTCTGAGTCCAGCAGGAGCTGGCATCTCTGAACTTCAGAGGTGAGGAACAGTCAGTTCTGCGAGCAGGCACGAAGTCACACCCGGAGCTGCAGTTCCTGTCCCTGCTCTGCTGTTAGGGTGCTTTACCCACTGTCATCCCTTGGACATTTGCACGTGTGTCTCTCGATTCAAAGGTTGAATCTTATCCATACATCTCTACTGAGTTTATGACACTTTTCCAGCTCTTCCTTTTACACATACCAAAGAATGTTTCAAAACTTTTCCCCACCATCTCTATTCCTAGGAAGCCCTGGGAGCATTTACATGAGCAAATACAAATACATGAACGCTCTGCAAGCCTGTGGCCTGTTTCATATCTGAAGTCTGAACTGTAAGGTGACCCTATAGTCAACTGAATCCCAAAAAGTAACACTGAGGGGAAAAAAGATTTCTCTGCCAGGGTTATGCAAGACCTGATTGCAACTTCCTGCAAATTCTCTGAACTGGTGCTTTTATACAGTGAGACAGTGGCTCCAGCTGCTCCATGTGGAGCAGTAATGAAGGTGACAACTGCAGATAACTCTGTCACCTCCTAAGAGTGGCTGCACCTACCACTGCTAAGGCATTCTGCCTCCCATGTATGTGTTTAGGCACTGCTTGTTTTGTGCTCTCTCCCAGCCCTCTCTGGGCTGCAAACTTTTGCAGAGCTTGTTGCATAAGCCAAAGAGAGTCTTAGCCCATAAACAAACAAAAACTCTCTGAGAAATATGTTTCCAAGCCCTAGCAGGTTTGTTTGTCTCAAGTTATCACAACTACAGTCAAAAGGATACGCTTCTAGCATTAAATAGTACATCAGCTTTTGCTAATTAATACCATGAAGCTGAAGGTTTCAGTTATATTTGAAGCTATAATTGTATACAAATTCAATGCTACCAACATTTGCATCATGGGAGGCCAATTGTGTATACCCAATATAGGAAGCAAAGGTGCTTACTTTGAAAACTGGGGAAACAACAATTGCCCAAAACCTTTCTTAATTTTAATGGACTTTGTACATGCTTAATTGAAAAAAGTGTGAGCATTTCATCTCAATATAAGAAAGACATTTTTTATAGTGATAACAACAAATCCCTGGAACAAAAGCCCCAGGGACATGGTGGAGTCCCTCCAGCTGGAGGTTTTCAAGATACAACTGGACATGGTGATAAATGAAGCACCAAAAGGTTGGACCAGATGATCTTCTGAGGCGACAGTGAAATGTCTACGTAAAAGCTCTCGTAAAAGGATTTTTTTGCCTTTCAGTTCCTAGGACATAAAGGAGAATAAAAAGTAAAGGACGGACTTCCTGAAGATGAAATAACTCACGAAATGTGCAGTAACCCTGCCATTACTTACATAAAGAAAGGTTGTTAACCTTAAATTTTTCATAAGACTATCATATATATGAGAAAAATTCTGAATCTAGGTGTATATATATATAATGTATGTATGCATCTATATAAAAATCTGTGAACCTATAAATGACTTTCAAACTTGTATTAACAGATACCTGTTAATTACATCTCAGTACTTTCTTAAAACAGAATAAATCTATTCCTCCTCCCAGAGCATTCTCTGATTTGCCTTCCTCAAAGTTGGATTCTGCTTCATTTGGCCAAGTCCAGTAAGGAGTGTAACCTGAGCTTGAGCCCCTTTAATTCTGACAGTCCTTAATAATTCCATAGGTTCTCGCTGTGAAGAGCCATCCCTGTGTTTTTGCAAATGCTTTCTGTTGTGCTTGGCAAGGTTTCTCAATTTGCTTGTTTGTGCTCAGTTCTCAGCATGAGTTGCAATATATACAAAGGTTTTCAATCTCTTTTATCCAGTTCTGACTCTCCTTCTAAGCCAGCATTCCTCTACATCACTGCTGAATAGTCCTAGGGGGTTAAATGATTCAATCAGTGGGTTATGATATACACCAGAACAGAAGTTCTCACCAGTGCTGATGTGGCAGATTTCAAATTAAGGCCTGCTCTTCAGCTTGGTCTTCTGCAATTCTGCACTGTTTGCTGACAGTGGAACAAGTGGATGGGTTGTTACTACTGTTTGGTGTATAAATTTACTTTTTAGCCAAGTTTTAAGCTGCAGCAGCAGGAGCAACATTCAGTAAATATAAATATATTTATATGCACATATATGCACATATACATACAGATATACACATATATACGCATATAAATATATTTATATCACAGTACCATGTATCAGGCTCCGTATCAGCCTCTTCAGGAAGAGCACATTTGGCCATTGCAGAGAATTTAGCAATTTATTTTAGCAAAGAACCCAAATATGAGGGGTTAATACTTTTAAGTTTGAATTTCAAGTACAAATGGCAATCAAAGATGCAGGATCATACTGCCTTATTATGTAATTTATACATGGTGTTGTCTGGCTATAAGCATGCAAAAAGTTTAGAAAGATAACTCTGGATGTTTTCATTCGCAAGTGCACTCAGCTGCAGCAGTTCATTTTCCTCTGAGTTAACAACACTCTGTCCCTCCTGCTCAGGGCAGTAAGAGCAGATTCCAAGTACCAGTGGAATTGCTGGCATGAGTCAGAAGCAGCCATCCAACCCCCGCTGCCTCACGTTTGGGGCCTCTGGCATAACAAAGGAAGTTTAAATATTTGCAGCCAGTAATTCCATGCAGCAGCTGAGCTGCTGCCAGCAAGGCTGTGGCTGTATTGTCATTAGCACTGGCTGTGGGCACCACCAGCTTCATCCAGATCAGAAGCAGGGACACGTCTTGGCCAGAAAACAAGACAGAACAAGCAGCCCGTCTGGCTTTCATGCCGGAAAACAAATGCTGTCATACACACATTCTCTGTGCATGTGTTGAATATGGCAGGTTGTGCATTTTGCTTCTTTAGCAGGCTTGAAGTGGCAATGTAAACTCTGGATCAGCATCTCATGGCTGCAGTACTTTCTGAAGTGCTGCTCACACCCATAATGCAGGACTTACTGTGTCCCTGCACCACAGCTTTAAGACCTCACTCAAGGCCCAGATGAGCCAAAGGAAATGTGAAAAATGCAAATACACATTTCCAAAGTAGAAAAAATTAAATCTATCATATTTTCCTTTCTGGCTTTAGAAGGTTTCAACAGAAGAAACTGTACAGGCAGAAGGTCAGAGGGATGAAACCATATAACAGAATGCTTATAAAGACTAGCAGAAAAGAGAGGTGGAAACTCCTTCCATCCATAAGTGATGTAATAAGGATGTGCCACCACAAACAACCTCAACACAGACTTCCCAGCCCTGCTCCGGGAGACAGGAGAGCCAGGCAGTGCTGGTGAGTGACCACAGCTTGGGAACAGAGCAGGCAAAGCTGTGGCCTTGAGAGGGGATCTGAGTTACCCTTCTCCCAGATCAGCCAGTTGTGATGGCAAAGCACCTAACACAGTCCAGATTGTAACAACAGTGATACATGGAAAATTGAGATGCTTTTCATTATTCTGAGAAGGATTTTTAGTCAAGTTTAAGCACACTCAAAAATATGCAAAGGCTTGATTACAATCCGGTAACAAGCATCTGTTACGTTCATGTGGAGAAGTTTCTCTTGGCAAGTGTTTAAAAAACTCCAGAGGCAAACATGGGTGTGAGCAAGGGCCAGAGCCTTGGAAATGCTCTTTGAACTTTTCACATCATTGTTGCTGCATCGAGGGCATGTGCAGTACAGAAACACAGAATGTTAACCATTATTGTGGCCCTTCTTGCTCTGATGGTGTCACCCATGATCCATCACACCTTGTGTTCATTTTCTGTTATGTAGTCAGAAGCAGCACACTCACGCTCAACGAGTAAATAAATAGCAAATACACACAATTATAAGCAGACTGAGTTAACATCACTGGGCCAGACTCTGGCAATGAAACAATTATTCAGTCCTTGCTCTCAATGCAGTTTCCCAAACTGAATAGTTCACCCGAGTTCCCTTTGTACAGCAGTGCTGCACATCAGCCATGAACTGATCCAGGTGACAATAAAGGCCTTGGCAGCATGGATGTAGCAACTGTGCCATCCTGTGATGCTGTAAGTTTTTAACAGCACAAGGAAGTTTCCTACCAGAACATAGCAGGAACATTTATTCTGAGTAAATGGATGTGCAGCTGCTTCTGATCTTTGATACATTTTTACTGCCTACTGCAATAGACTTTTAACTACTTTGTTACTGGCAGATGCGTTTTCCAAGGACAAACTCATTATCTAGAAGCCTCAGGAAAGGCAGAGCCTGATGGCAGGACAAGAGGCAGTGGGCACAAATGAGAAACATCAGACTCCATCTGGACATCACTTTTACTGTGAGATTCGTTAAAACAGCATTTGGCACAGGTTGCCCAGAGAGGCCAAAGGTATCTTCCATCCTTGAAAATACTCAACACACGATGGGACACAGTCCTGGGCTCCAGGTGGCTCTGCTTGAGCAAGGGGTTGGATTAGATGGTCTGAAGAGGTCTCTTCCCACATCAACAAAGCTGTAGTTCTGTAATAAAGCTTTGAGTAGCTGAAAAGTGTCACTATACATACCAACCATTTTGCTGGTCTCCTCACTTACCTTGCATTTTTAAAATGTGGTCATTTCCAGTATTTGAATTTGAATTCCATTATATATTTATTTTCCCTCTGCAAGTTAATTCTTGATCAACAATTCCATTGCAGCAACACATTATCACAAAATCACAGAATACCATGTTGGAAGGGACCTCAGGTCCTCTGGTCCAACCCTACTTGGCAAATGCACAGTGTAAACATGGCCCAGAACCCGGTCCAGCTCAACCTTAAGTGTCCAGTGTTGGGGAATCCACCACTTTCTTCCCTGGGGAGATTATTTCAGTGTCTGTTTGTTCTCATTGTGAAAAAAAATTCCTCTTGCATCTACTCATAGTAAATATCAAATATCTTCAAAATGTTTTACTTTGTGCTTCCAACCCACCAGCAGCCATCCCACAGTGCTGTGCTGCATCCGCCAGGCAGGTACTTGACACGCTTGAAAAAAAATGGCACTCACTCAGCAAGAGGGTTAAATTTGTCCAGTCCTTCCCTATCAGGATAAAAGTGGTTACTAAACATCCAGCAGCCCTCCTGGCTTGTATGAGAGCTCTGTCCTGTTTACTTGGGCAATTCAACCCACAACTTAGTGACACTAGTTCTGTGTTTGAAAAGAATCAAGTGAGTTGAAAATGCATTCCAAACATTACTACTTACTCCTGAAGAGTACATATGTTCTCTCACATATTACGGCCTTTTCTATGTTGTGAAATGAAAGGTCTCGCCCAAAATCCACAGGTTAGTAAAAGACTCACAGCCATAACCCAGATGTGTCTACTTTGAATGTTTAACACTCAGGTCACTTGTTCAGAGTTTAGGACTAGTTGTATTACAGTTTCAGATCTATTTTTTGAAGTTTGCATTGAATTATGGCTTCAAAATGCTAATCTTTTAACACAGAAATCCTCTGCTTTCCAAAACACATATCCATTTCACAGGTTCAAAATCACTGCTGTGATGTCTGCAGAAAGTCACAAGATTTTTCATAGATTGCATTCCTCTGATGATTTTTTACAAGGCAGATCTAGGATGCACTAAGCATTTCAGAAATGCTTCTGTGGACAGGAAGCATATGAGGTGTTGGGCTCAGGTCTGTAATTGCTGACAGCAATGTACCAAAGTTTCTGAGAAGGAATTCAGCTTTCCTGAAATTAAATACAGAAATAGCTAAGAACAGTGTGGGAAACATTTATTTTGATAGACTCAGGAGGACATCATGCTCTTGTGGTTTTAAAATAAACCTTCAAGCCTAAGATTAAAAATCTGAACTCTTGTGGCCAGGGTTGTGCTCCCCACAGAAATCCCGTAGGTGGCATCACAGCACAAGGGGAATTACATTTCAGCTGCTTTTGATTTAGTAGGAATGCAGCTGCATTGGGATTTTTCTTTTTTCAGTTGTTTTTGTTTAAAGCTAACACTTTTCTACAAGTTCTATTTTCTGTGCCACTTCATTCTCAAGATCAAATCTGCACAGGCTTAAGTCTCTCCTGTTTTATGTAAATTTATTTCCTCCTGCAGATGCCTATGAAAACGTAATCAGGGCTCCCCCAAGAATGTAATTCTCCAGTTGAGAAGGATACCTGACATCAAGGACATGTATGGATGTATTAAATTGTTGGCATGGAAATGAGTCAAATCCACAACCACAATTTTTGTCACCAGCAATCTAAAAAGTTCATTTAACTGGGTACTTCAGGGTGAATCAAACACAGGCACATACACAGACACACTCTCAAGGTTCAGCGCTTGTGAACAAAGAATTGAATATTTTGAAGGGTTTTTTTTAAGAAAACCCTGGTTGTTCAAAGAACTCTTGTGCAGACCTGAAATTATCATGAATAACAGCGAATTCAGCATTATTGTCTAAATTCAGAAGAGGAGGGAAAAGCAAATGAGTGCATTAGTATCTGACAAATGACCATGTCAGCACCATTTTTAATCTGGCATCAGGAGCCTCCGCCAGGGGAGGACTGGCACTCCACCAGCAAGGAGTCCAGGGCACAGATGGGACCCAGCCCCAGTTCACCACACGACCATCCTGGCCCCAACAATGACCATCAGGCACAGTGCCTCTCATTCCCCTTAGAGCAACATTGGCTCACTTGATGTGCAATCACCTGGGCACAATGTATATAGTCTCCTGTTGAAAAGAAAAAGGAGGTAAATTGAGGCAGGGGTGCCTCGGAGCTGAGCCACGACTGGACACCTGACCCTGACGCTCTGCTTCTCCCTTGCAGCTGACTTATCACACAAAGCAGAATAAGAAAATAGTACATTTTTGATTAGGAGTATGGAGGAAAGGAGGGGAAAAAAAAAGGAAAAACCCATAATTCCCTCTTGCAGGGTTTATCACCCTGCTCAGGACTTGCTACCAACATAGTATTTCCAAGCACAACTTATCCCTCTGCCCTTGGCTGGGTCTGCTTACAGGGTTTGTGAATTCCTTTGTCTAAAGCTGCTGGTTTAAATTTTTGCCCTCCTAATTCCTTAAGAATCCACCTCCTCCCACCCACAGAGAAGGAACAGGGAACTGGCCCCACCAGCTAAACATCTTCTAATAGTAATGTCACTGTATTTAGGAGGTTTTATTGGCTGCAGATTTCCCAAAGAGAAATCTGTGTTTCTCAGCATGATACAGATACTCCAGCAAAACCACAAGTAGATCTAAAAATGCTCAACCACAGAATAGTACAAAGCAAAAGCTTTATGCGAGTAACACAAACCTGCCAGACAGGTAATTTCTCTTCCACCTACTCCAAAACCAGACAGAGAAAATACACAAATTGCAGATTTTTGGGTATTTCAAGATTTTTGCTAAGATTTTGGACTATTTCTGTGACAGTTGACCTCATTGCCCCAGAAGAACATGTGGCTTAGGGCAACAGAAACAGTAGGAAGCATCTGCTCTGAGAAAATGTCTTTTTTCTTTTCTATTAATGTATCACTTTGCTAAGCTCTGTTTCCCCAAGAGCCTTGCACTATTAAGAGGTCTTTATTGCTGCTGTTGTTGTTTGGATTCCCTCCTCCCCTCCAAAATGAAAGCACTCAGAACAGTATGTGCAATTTTTTTAATATTTGTATTACATTATTTTTAAAATATTTTATTTGATAAATATTTGATATTTTATTTCTTAGTGGAACAATTTTTATTAGAAAGCCTCCAGTCCAAGCTTTCTAATTCACCTGTTAAAGAACAAAAACGACATCTGAAGAATCCAGTGGCAGAAGTGTCACTTGTGAGATGAACCTTGGCTCTGTCCAAGACTCCATGGGCCTGGCAGCCCCAGCCCCTTCGGTGCAGCAGCACCAGCTCGGTCTCATGCTCAGAGGGGCTCTGGAGAGGCTCCCCCAACCCCACTCCCACAGCACCCCAGCATCCAGGGACCCCAGATCCTCTTCACACTCCTCACTTCTGCAGGGACCTGGTCAAGGCCACGTTCAGCAAAACCCAGGCCTTTACAAAGAAAACACAGAGAGTGCAAGGCATGGCCACTGCCCTCACAGAGAGATGCTTTGGGTGTTCACCTACGGCAGCCATCCCTTGTGCAGTGCTTAATAGGGAGCTGCCACTCCACTTCAAATGCCACTCCATGCTCTGACCCTGCAGGAGACCCACCCTTGTTAGCTGGGCTTTCAGTCTGCTCCCAGGATAGACATTTTTGCAGGACTTGGCAGGTTCCTACAAAGACTGCCCAGCACTGGGCTGTGCTGGTGGGTGGCAGCCCCTTGGTACCAGGAGCAGCCACCTCACGCACCTCCCCTCAGCTGAAGTTCAACCCAAAAATGTCTTCCTGCCCCAATCACACTCGATCCGTCTCAACCTCGGGGCCCTGACCCCAGCGCTGGTTCTGCACAATCCCACACTGAACATACAGGTGGTCACACATCATCCTCCATTTGTGCCAAGGCCACTCCTGGCCTTGAGCAGCAGGGGGCTGAGTGGATCTATGCTGGATGACCTTTATCCATGCGTGTTCATAAATCATGATGCTGTTGTATGAAGTCCCAGCACTGAAGTTCTTCACACACAATACTGGTTCTTCTCTACATCAATGCTGCCCAGCAGCTTTTCCTCCATTAACAAGTTTGGTTAATAGACTTGTACTTTTCACAGCATTAATAACATTAATAAGATCAGTCCAGACAGCCACTTTAAAATGAACTTATTCCAAAATGCAAAGGGTCACCAAAATGATCAGAGGGTGTAGCACCTCTTCTACAAGGAAAGGTTGAGAGGATTGTTCAGCCTGGAAAAAGCTTATGGGTGGCGCAATTGTGGCCTTCCAGTACCCGAAAGGAGTGGAAACAAAGACGCAGAAGGACCTTTTAAAAGGGCATGTAGTAACAGGACAAGGGGGAATAGATTCAAACTGAAAGAGATTAGACATCAGGAGGAAGTTCTTTACTGACAGAGTGGTGAGACACTGGAACAGGTTGCCCAGAGACGCTGTGGATGCCCCATCCCTGGAAACATTCAAGGCCAAGCTGGATGTGGCTTTGAGCAACCTGGTCTAGTGGAAGGTGTCCCCGTCTATAGCAGGGGATTGGAAATAGAAGGTCTCCAAGGTCCCTTCCAGCCGAAACCATCCTACACTTCTACGAGAACGAGCACAAGACAGAGATTTAGCTGTACCACTCCCACTCTGCAGTCTCTGCTAACAAAACAGCGCTGCAGGATCACTGCTGACCAGCCCACCTCACACCTTCAGCTCTGCTGATGGTCCTGTGTAGCCACCACAGCATCAATCAGACAGAACTTGAGCACGCAGATGCCCACATGTACAGCAGACTGGCAGTGCCTTCAAAAGTAACTACCTGGCTTGGGTTAAGTAATGCCCTTACAACCCTAATTACTTAACCACATCAGGAGGGGAGACCGAGAGCTCTGAAAAATTCGTAATTCAGCCCTTGCTCTCTAGCATAGTGTATGATCAGTCCCGTGCCAGATGGATGGCACTGTGTCTACGTGATATGCAAATAACTTATTCAATTAAGTTGCTATGAGCACTTGTCCTTCATGACCTGGAAATAATTTCACAACACATGAAAAAGTGCCAAACTGCCCAAAGTTAGTACTTCACAGAGGCTCCAACAGCATCCTTTCTGCATCACCTTTTCCAAAAGGTGACGCTGCTGGCATATACCTTGTGTGACAGCACAGCTAACGAGCCCAGTCCACAGGAGACCATCTTCCACATCTCAGCAGAGACTGGAAACTGCCAGGGGAATTTCTCACCCCTTTGACTGTTTTTCTGCAAAGGACAACTAAAAATGCTTTTGTGTCATCTTCCTTCTGCTGCATTTATTAACCGTACTTCACTGTGATTGAGTTGGCGTCTTGGCATTTTCCCATCCATTTTTAAGTGTGCATTCCTCTTCAGCAATTCACACAGCAGTAGGCAGTACAAGAACCACTGAGCAGGTGTGTTCCTCAGCAAGGCTGTCTCACACCCGTGGAGCAAATGGACAGCAATGTCACTTTACAGACTGCTCACTTTGTTCACAATTTTGTACTTTTTTTTATTTCTGAACAGACAGTAAGCCAAATAGACACTGACTCTGATCATACAATTAATCGGATCTTTCTCCAGAAATGTCCATGCCTGATGGTTTTCAATGACACACGCTGTCAGCTGTCCCACACTTGGCTTACTTGGTGCAGCTCAACGCACACACCCCCTGCCAGTCTCAGCCTTCAAGGCTGGCAGGAACTGCTCTCACTCCCACTTAACGGACAAGCAGACAAAATAAAAAAACAATACTTGCAAAGATACTTGAGACTTCTATTTCCCCTCATTCCATTACATGCTGCTCTGCAACACACTACTAGGTAAAACCTTGATGAACAGTAGTTGATGTGGAATTAAGAGCATGGGCACGCAGCCCACGTGTTCCTGATTATGTGCAGACCAACACGCTCCTCAAACACACCAGGCAGCACTGTAAGCACACACACACCACAGACACCCCCTTGCACTCAGTATGTTAAAATGGGCAAGTGCAGAGCAAAATGAACAATGTCACCCATGTTTTGGGGTCTGGTAGTCAAGTAAAAAGAGAAATGGTCACAGCTGCAGGCTTCTTGTCAGATCTGAACAGCTGGAATGAGACACGTAGGCACTAAAGTGAGGTGTTAATCCTTTAAATGAAGCACCACAAAGTCCTCCTTCATTCATGAATACCCTCAATTTGACCTTTTCACATGCACATTGCAGAGGAGTCAAAAGTCTCCTGACTTTTAAAAAAGCCATGAATGTTTTTATTTTCTTAAGGTTTTTTGGTTGTTTTCTTTTTTGGGGGGGGTGGGTCCCCTTGCTATTAGATTGCAACTTTTTTTCCCCATGTATCTGTACTTTGCTACTTAGCATCAAGTATGTTTCCCACAGAAAGGTGTCCACAATCAAGTTTGAGAAATATATTTGAAAATGGAACAGCCAGCTGCAGTAGAATTATAGCTTTATAGATAATTTTGTTGAGAACTGCACACCCAGAAATTATATTAAACAGCACCTGAATAAGCATCTGAGGTTTTCTGAATTTTAAACACTGACAGGAAAAAAAGTTTGGTGTGATTGTGAAGGTAGGTAGCATTCCACACAAGAACACAGTATTGAAAAACCACCACTAAGGTGTTTTGGTTATTGGCCCCTTCTAAAATGTCAGTTTACCAAACAATATTCACTTAACTCCCAGCACATAAGCTTATACAGAAGAAACATGACCACTATAATAATAATCCTTCCTACTACATATTCAAGTAATAAGTTATCACACTATTTCACAGGCACAAAACTCAAGGTGTGACAACAAAGTACTACTGGCTCAAACACGGACACCTCTCCAGACCAACGTATTTCAGAAGCAGAATACATGCAGATTTGGGGCATTTTCAGTCCCATATGAAACAAGTACTTGCTACAATCACCCTGCAAGCCAACCGGCATTCTTCCCAACTGGGCTTCTTTTACAGTGGACCAGAACTCCCTTCACATGCTTCAAGGACTTGTATTCATAAAACCTGCTGCAGAGAGCAGCTCCTTTGCTTTCCCGTTCCCATATCCTAGGAGTGTGCAGCTCTGTCCTTAGAGAAGTGCCAGAGGCATTTACCACACCGCCCACATGGAGCCCGAGGCAGGGGCAGCAGTGTCTTTCCTGACTACAGCTCCCATCCGAATGACTTCACCTGTGAGAAGCATACAGCTAAAAGCCTGATTTAGTTAAAGCCACTGATTTTTAACTTGGCTGTTTTCAAGCTCCTTGGCTTTCCTGAAAACCACGACCATACTGTGTTCTCAGTCACCACTTTCACATTTCAAAATTCATCTGGTTTTTACTTCTACAGTAGCCACTTAATAAGAGCACAAGCATTTAGTGATAGCAAATTAGTACCAAGATTTAAGAATATCAGCCTCTAGGAAAATATGCAGCTGTCAATATTTGAGATAATTAATAATTACTATAATGCACTAAGATCTACCTGAAGCATCTAGATCCAAGTTCTACATCTTACTTTCTCTTACTTTCCTCTTGTCTCTTTCAAAAGCCATTTTGCACCAAAAGAAATGTTCACATAAAGTTCTCTGAAGGTATTAAAAGAGGGAAGGGGATGGATAGGCAATCATTTGCACACACACCTAAGAGAAAGTTAAAAATCTGGTTTATTTGAAATTGTGAAATCAAAGTCCAATAAATAAAATGCTTAACATCAACACTGGACACTATGTAGGAAAACTCTGGTAAGACTGGATTGTTCCCTTGGTGCCCCGAGCATGGATGATCCCCACAGCCACACTGTTCTCTCGACAATCTTTCCCTATTCATGGCAAGCCTTCCCCAGATGCACATTGCCAAATTCCCCCATGCTGGAGTCTCACCAGCACCAGCAGAACTGCCCCAAAGATGACAGGGCTCACAGGGCCGAGGCTGTAAGAGTGAGGAGGAGTGCCTACATTTCAGAACTTCTAGACCGCATCCCTCTTCCTCACTCAAAGCCCTCTGAACAGGTTTCATGAACTGTGCTACGGCCAAGTATATTTTATTTTTTAAATTTTTAATCAGCTATTATTAGCCTGTAAGAGCACACTGTTTCTTAGTCACTTTTTGGGGTGGGGGGTGCAACTGATCCCATAAATGTTGTTTATGTTTGTTTAACACTGCTAATAAATTACTAGGTTTTTCCAAATAGCAGATTCTAAGTAACTGTATGTTATATACACATTAAAACTCTCTGAAGCAATCATATGAAAATATTAAGATTTTATCCAAAATATAACTCCAAACAACTTACAGAACCCTCAGGCAGGAAGTAACCAAATTCTGCTAAAAATGTTACACCCTTTCAGAAACAGCAAAAAAACATTCTGTATCTGCTTTAAAAACTATGGCACAGGACAAAAGTATGCTTACTATGTTAAAAAATAGAAGTAAGCGTGGGCATATCACCCTTTCCTTTTAACACTGGCACAAGTGAACTCTATTTTTTTCTTAGAAAGGAGGGTGGGGAGAAGGGGATGAAGAGGAGGAAATAAAACCAACGCATCTTACAGGTTATTTATTGTGGAATTGGCTGTTAATACTGGAGGCACTCTTTGACAAGCCAGATGAAAACAGGCATATCCAGAAAGGACAGTACTCAACAAGGCCTTAATGTGGCCACCAGTTTGTGCTTCAACTCAAGTGAACCTTCCCAACAGCTTTTCTATAATCTGCAACAGAGATGTTGGACCATAATGAAGGTAAGTCTATTTGGGTTTTATACTATTGTCATGCTCTCTAAAGGCCAACAAGAACCAATCACTACATGAATATCATTGGCTCAGGTACCCAACAGTTTAGTCCTTATGCTACCAATTCATCCAGTTTCAGTCTGTACCATTTCTGACCCAAGGGACTTCAAGCCAGGGATCTAATTTGCTGGGGAGTAGACTCTGCTCCGTTACTATCTCATAAAACAGCAATTCAAAATGTCAGACTTTCCACCAAATTTGGGTGATATTTGGATAGGGCTTCTACAGACAAGTGACGTGCACAGAGGTCATACACTCCACGTATCAAAGCACTCTCCAAAGCAGCTTTGTTTTTTGAAAGAGAAAATAAAACAAATGCTGCTGCCAAGCTTTGAACAATAGGTATTTAAACAACCAGGCTTCAACACCAAAAAAAAGGATAAACACTTCTGGTTAGCAAGATCTATTTAACAGGTAACACATCCATTTCAAGTCAGTTCACTGTAACACTTCATTAGGCACCCAAAGCCCCTCAGTCCTCACCATGTTAATACTCAGCAGGAACTACAGATCACCAGTCTTAACTGGCACAGGTATTTTGACTGAGGAAAAAACCACAATGCCATGTATTTCACTGCCACCAGTGCACTGGGAATTTGAAGGGGCAATGGATGTAAAGGCCGCAATCACTTCTTGAGTAGCTAAACCAAAAGACAGGTCAAAATATCAGGACTTAAAAATACAAATAATCAAATATATGTTTTTCACATAGTTTACCTCGTTATTTTAACCAACATTACACATTTTATTACTTAGGAAAGATGACACCGCAAAAAAATAAAAAAAAATTGGGTTTTAACAGGACATGTGTTTTACATTGTGGTATAAAAAATTTAATGGGACCCTGGAGGGGAAGAAAAAGAAATGAAAGTGGAACAAAAAAAAACCCTAGCAAAAACAAACAAACAAATCCCATAACACTACCCCCAGAAAAGGTAAAAAGCTAAAACAAATTCCAGATGTTTAAGTCTGAAGGTTTTAGCTTTTAAAATACACAACTATGTGTGCCTTTCACAATAACAGTCACAAGTGAACGATACTTTTTGTACTACTGCACCCTTCAACAGGCCAGTCTGCAAGTTAAAACAAACAATATAATAAACTGCTAAATTGTAAGTATGCAATTATGGATTCCTTTTAGCTGTTATAAAAAGCTGGGTTACATATCCAATGGTCCATCTTTTAGATTCAAACTGTGCTTAATGTTTTTTAGTTCAGACATACTGAAACCCATCAGCACAGATGGTTTGTGATGTTTCATCGCCTTTAAGCATGCATTCCTCATTTTTCCAAAGAATGATGCAACATCAATTTTCCACGCATATAGCAGCAAGGAAAGTAATTCCACCTCTTTTTTAGAAGGATATGGCCTCTCGTGAAAGTAGTCTGACAAAAACTGTTTCTGTGCCTCATATGAATTGTGATCATACTGACTAGGATCTACTGCTAGAAAGCGGAGATCCTCACTAGAAGGAAGCTTCCTCATCTCAGTCCTAATCTTTTGTCGTTTGAAAGGCACTAACCCTAAATTCACTTCGTTCTCTGGAGACAGAGCTATGCCAGTACTTAAGCTCGGAGGCTGCTGTTCCTTATTCCTTTGGTCTTCTGCAACAAAGCAGGAATCTGATTGCTTTCTTTTCAGTAGCAGAGAAATATGCTTCTCACCATTCACAAATAGCAGCTCTTTCCTCTCAGTGCGCTCAAGCTGCATCTTCAGGCTCGAGTTGGTGTCTTTGGGAGCACTTCTACAACGGAGCAAATGTACAGCAATAGCTGTCAGAGTCATATTTCCAGTGTACACACCACAACAGTGGATGCACTTGAAAGCAGGAGACTTTAAAATCGTATGCACAGTCGGCATTATATGATGTCGCTCTTTCAAATGCTTTTCATAGGTTTCTCTACCAGCAAACGTACCTAAGCAAAAGGGACAGGTGAACATTTTTCTGGTGCATCT
Organism: Dicrurus megarhynchus; assembly: GCA_013399195.1. Taxonomy (NCBI): domain Eukaryota; kingdom Metazoa; phylum Chordata; class Aves; order Passeriformes; family Dicruridae; genus Dicrurus; species Dicrurus megarhynchus. Next base: position 44,029 of record VXAD01012619.1, on the reverse strand, counting down.
CCTGTTCACTTGTGCTGTTTGAGGTTTCACTTTGATGTAAACAGGGACAAGAACTGTTGAATAAATTCCAACAAGCACTGCCAAATGTACTTCTCTTTCACCCATGTCTTCATCTGGTAGCACTGTGTTGAAATCGAAGTGTGGAAACACAAGGCCACCCTGAGCATCATTACCTAGCTGAATTCCTCTGTTGCTGTAACTTGCATGCAACTGCTTTCTCCCATTGTGTGCAGTTTTATTGTGCTCCACGAGGCTTTTTAAGTCATAGAAAGTTCCTGTGCAAAACAAGCAAGATAAGCCATGCATGAAGATATGTTTCATGAGCTCTTCCTCACAGAGAAAACATTTACAAGCGTAACACCGGATCGCTTTTTCTGTCATCCTCAGAAAGGGTGCGCAAGCTGCAAGTTTGTGAGGTTCTGGGGTTTCTACTTTTACTTCACGTGGTTTGTGGGCCACCTCCATGTGCACCTCATAGACATTTGATGGGAAAAGCTCATTACAAACAGGGCAGGTCTTCCACTGCTTGGCCTGTCTGACAGCCTGGTTTGCTTCAGGAGCAGGCGGGGAAGCCTGTAAGGATACATTCTCAGAGGTCAGAACCACAGGAGGAGAGGGAGCACTGGCTGGTGACTGGGACAGCTGAGTCACTGACCCCGACTGCATGAGCTGGATGGGCACCTGTGGAGGTGTCACAGTTGCTACTCCACCACCAGGAGGTACAGGCAAAGTAACTGAGATGGGGGCCAGCGTGTACGTAGGTATCCCATTAACCTGCTTGCCAGTGGGAATCAACTGCCTCAGTATAGAGCCTGCAGTCAGAAAAGCTGTGCTTTGAGAAACGGGAGGCTGAACTGGCTGATTTACTGGGATAACTGCTGGGGCAACAGGCTGATTGATCTGAAGGAACCCCGGTCCCACAGGCTGTCTGACAGGAACCACCCCAGGGGCAACAGGTTGGTTAAGCTGGAGAACACCCGACCCAACTGTCTGCGCCACAGGAAGGACCCTGGGATCAATGGGTCTGTTCATGTTCCCAAGTGATTGGTTGACAGACAAAATTCCTGGAGCAACTGGCTGATGCACAGGGAGGACTCCTGGTGCGACTGGTTGATTCACAGGGTTGACAGGTTGAGTAACGGGGAGCGTTCCAGCTGGAACTGGACTGTTTATAGTACCAATGGGTTGATTAACAGGAAAGAGCCCAGGCATAACAGGCTGATTAAGAGGAAGAACTGCAGGGGCCACAGTTCTATTTACGGTCCCAACAGAATGATTAAGAGGCAGCCCATGAGAAACAATGATGGGCTGGGAAGGCGACGGCTGAATACAAACGTTGTTCTGACCCATGGGAGGATTGCTGGGCACAAGAGTGACATGCGAGGACATAGTGGTGGGAGTAGAGGTGGTTTGTGGGATGCTGCCAGAGGCACTTGGGACGGTCACTGGTCCAACTGTGTTCTGAACTGCTTGTGTCTGCACCGTGCTCTGGTTCTGATCAGTCTGTGGAAATGCAACCTGGATGCAAGCTGGAGCAGTCACGGAACCTGTTGGGACAGCAGCAAGCCCTGCAGATGGAGCAGCAGCTGCTACACCTTGGACAGGCTTTGGAGCAATATGCGTTTGTTTCACAAGTCCAGGTTTCTTAATACGTTCTGAAATCAGAGATCGAAGTTTGTTCTCCAGGTCTCTGTGTGTTTCAGCTGTCAAGATATGGTACATTAAAGAATCTGGGCTGTTTGCAGGAACATTACATTTTTTACAGTAGAACTCGACTGAATTTGGTGTACTTTCATCACATTTCTCACCAAAATATACACTTACTAAGTTGTTAAAATGGTTCATCAGCACATGTTTCTTCATATTGTAATACAAGGTGTCTGTGAATTGACATTTTAGACACGTGAAGTTTATGATGTCACTCCTAAATTGTTTCATGCCATCCAAAATGCTGACTGTATAGTTCTGTATTCGTTTATTAGATGAATGAAACATGCGGATGTGTTTTCCCACTACTTTGGGATGAGAAGAAAACGCACATTTTGGGCAAGAAACCACCATCTCTTGGTCCATTTCATCCTCATGGTAACGATGCAAGTGATTCTTGAAAGAAGTAAGCAACTTGGACGAGAACTTGCATAAGCTACAGCAGTAGGGCTTTGTTCTGTATCTCTGCAAACAAAAGAAAAACACCCACTTAGAAACTGCCAGCTCCTACACCACTGGTATCTGTTTAAATCTGCACTATCGCCTGTCAAAAATGCCTTTACTGGACTTATGCTATGTATCCTGTCAGTTTCTTCTGGTTTTGAAAAGCAGATTTAAAGATTAAATACTTAAGGGGAGAAACATATCTGCCTTTTTTGTTTCATTATAATTTGTGAACTCTAGTTCGCAAGAAATAATTCTGAAGCCTGTTTTTAAAGACAGGAATCACAGAACAAGCCAAGAAGAATTTGTATCCCACTGTACAAAGGAAGTTAAGCCTTAGCAATTAGGAACAGTAGCCCTTTTACTATGACACTTTAAAAGCTTTATTTAGCTCAAGGCCAGCTCCTATCTACTGGACAAAAAGAGAAAAGACAGAACAGGCAGGGATTTTTTTCTGTATTTCAACAACCTACTCTTCACTGAAAACTCTCCAGAAGGACCTTCCCAGCAGAGCCATAAACAACTGATTTTTTTAAGAACATTCTTCTGGAGCCAAAATAATAACAGAAAGTAGTAAAACCCCCTTTTATGATAAAGCAGCAATCTATTAACTCATACATACAATTTGTATTAACTCACACATACTGGGCATCATGATGGGATCATCATAGTAATTTCTTCAGGAAGTTTCCTCAAAAGTGCTCAGTATAGAGCATACAGATTTTTCTCAGGGAAGTATTTTAACTGCTTAAGAATACATCTGTCATGCAAGCAGTGATTTGCTCCTTCAGTTATATGTCACATGACAGCACTACTTTTCATATCCATATGAACATTATTTGTTCTTTCTGTAAGACTGGTATCCCCATCAACCATTCTTTCCGATCAGCTTCCTAGGAAGTTAACCCTGGCTTCTGCCAAAAACTACAGAATCAGTCACAGCAACATCCATGTGACAAATCTGCACTCTCAAACATCTAGTGGAATCTGTCTCTTCCCTCAGACACGTTTTTCACCTCACTGATTTCTACCCCTCGTGAAACAGAGCCCAAAGAGAACAAGCTGTTCTGCCACTGCAGCATCAGCCCAGTTAGATCAGCCACACACATCTCACTGACGCACCACGAAGAACAGTAACACAACACGTGCAGGTATTTTTTTTGCCATGTCATATAGCCATGGAGGTTACAGTCACCCATCTACAGAAAACAGAAGCCCAGATAGCCATCTACTAGCAGTACTAGGAGTCTCCTAATGATAACCAAAATGTAAGCTCCAAATTCAAAAGACTGGGTCAGACAATGCCACTGGCTGGCTAAGGCTGCTGAAGAAGTACACTGCTAAGCAATCACTGAATTATCTTCTACTTACACTCTTTAGGTGACTAATCTCAGCTGCTAGTATACAGCAACAAAGCAAATTAGCAGACACATCAATCTTCAAGTATCCTGCTGTAGCGGGTTCAGTTTGTTAACTGGGCAGAAACACCAATTCAGTGTAGTGGTTTGGTTCAAAACACCCATTACTTACTTATTTTCCTTCTGTGAGATAAGAATTAGGAGAAAGCAAAGCAGGTACAAACTTAAAAGAATAAAGAAGTTTTTTAACAGAACTAAAAGGAAGGAAAAAAAGTTAGACTAAACCTTCAGAACACTTCTCTTCCCCCCACCTTTCTCCCTCCTCCCCTGACAACATGAAAAAAACAACCCTTCAGATTTTTCAGTCAGTTTACCATCTCTATAATAACCTTTCTCAGTCCACTTAGGGAGAGGAGTCTCTCTTGCTCATGCTATGGAGACATCTCCAAATGTCCAAAAAAACAGTTAAACAGTTCTCTTGTGGCTTCAACGTCACAGCAAGGCAGCTGCCTGGGATGGTTTCTGCTTGCATGTGAAAGTCCCTTCCCTCGACTTACAGCTTTCCCCATAACTGCTTTCAAGGGTTCCACCTTTAGCTAATGGGGTACCATTTTAAGGATGAGCTGTTCAGAAACAAAAGTTCTCTTTACCCATCTGTGGGTGCATCTTCATCTCTAGGAACAGAGGTCTTCCTCTTCTCTGGGAGCAAGAGAGTCTTCATCACCTTCAACTCTCTCGGTTAAAACTTCTCATTAAATCACAGCTACTTCAGCAGTTGCTTAATGCAGCGCAGCTACTTTTACTCATGGTTGCGGTTTCAACGCTCTACCCCGCCATGCTTTCATGAAATTACAATGGGTATGCGGATATATCATAGTCGATCACCACAGCCTTACAACAGAATTTCAGCTTCCAGGAGAAGCATCTCCTCTTTCTCCTCTCTCAGGGTTTCAGCTCTTCCTTCTTCGCTGACTTTGGTGTCTCTGTGATGTTTACTTCACGTGCCTTCATCTTTCCTTTAACTCGGGAGAGGATTGATGTCTGCAGGCTTCATCTGTTCTGGAGAAATCTTACAGCACTAAAAGAGTTAATCTCACCCGGGCCTTGCAGCTGGAATTTGCTTATCTCTCCTTGCCGGGCTGGCACTGGGTGAGGGGGACCTGGCCCACCCGGAGCAGGGCGGGGGAGGGCCTGGCCGCAGATGGTACAGGGCCGCTCCAGGGCCGCTGTCTCCTGGACTGGCCTGCTGGGCCGCGCCGCGGGGTACCCCCAGTTACCTGTCCAAAAGCCAGAAGCAAGAGAGACTTTCACGGCGTTTGTTCATTGTTAAATGTGGATCACAGAGGCGTATCAAGCTTCTTAAGTGGCTTTAAAAGTTGACAATATTCAAACTAGCCAGTTGATTGGTTCTGTCAGGTCTAGAGAAAGTTGTAAGCACCTCTTTGCAAAAGAACCACTTCTGTGACTGATGGAGGCTTCCTAAAATAAAAACTTAAACTATGCTAACCCATGACACCTGCCTGGAGAAAGGCCACCGACACTAATGAACTAAAGAAGCACACAGAACATTACTAGAAGATATGCCTAACTACTTCTGAAGGAGTAAAGTGACAAAGAAAAAATTCCAAACAATTCTCTTTCAGCAGAACAGAAGCATGTGGAAGTCTGCTGCTTTGATAGTCTCTGTATGAATGTCTTGGTTTGAAAGACAGGTGTTTGCCAAGGAAGATAGGAGCCTCCCTTGAAATGAAAAATGTAACCCCCCTTCCCTCCACATTATTATAATTTTGAAATTAAGGGGCTTTCAGGCAAAGATATGAGGAATATGAATAACAGTTCTTTACTACTATATATATACGTATGGCAAGGCACACAAACAACAATAACTATGACAGTGACAGCAAACAGAACCAGTAACCCAGTGCCAGCCTCCTCGGCGGTCAGGCCCTTTCCCTTTTGGTGCAGTTACGGTCACAGCCGGCAGCGGCGCTGGCAGCTCCCGGTGAGCAGGGCGGGTGCGGTGGTTCCCACTGGGCAGGTGATCCTGGTGTCCGGCTGGACCCTCGGGAACAGCAGGCTGGAACAGCAGGGATGAGCACAGATCCTGGGTGGCAGACAAGATGTCTCAAACTCCCAAACTCCGGAGCTGCAGTGGGAGCCCCAGGAGGCCTCAGCAGGCAGGGTGTGCAGGGCTACAGTGTAGGGAAGGCTCCAAGCAACTGCGGGGGCAGAGCGGCCGCAGCCTGGCTCCCAGCGGGGCAGGGAAAAGCGGCCTTGGGAATCCCGCGGTTTCTCCCTGAGGCACAGTAGAAGGAAGGCAGCAGAAAAAGCAGAAACCTACAGTACTGACGAATTCCCTCTACCACAATGGCAGTCTCTCCGTCCGAACACCAAGAACACTAACCCACAAGCCCAGGTGAAAGAGAGTAGCCAGCTGGACCCCTTTCCCTGTGGCCAGGTCTTTTGTCTCTCCCATGCATCAAGCAATGTGTCGCCCCAGCAACATATATGGGGAAAATTCCTCCATAGACAAAGAAAACAGAAAGGAACTCCTAAAACCCCAACAATGAAATAGAGCTCTTCCACACAAACACTTTACAAACCATTCTGTCAGCACGTTCTCCTTGCATACTCATCTGCTTTTTCTGTTTACAAGTGCTACTACCACAATCTACCAATGGCATCCCAGTTTTATAGAAAATTTGACAAAATAAGAATTGCAAGCCACTTAGGAAAAATAAAGCATCTTGGAGATTGACCAACACAACCTTCATCTGTAAAAATGGAATCCAAAAGAAGGCTTATTAGAAACATTGAGGTAAATTCAATTAGTCCTCCCTCAAAGAACCTACCCCAGAACATAGTAACACTTTCTGTTGTGTAGTCTCACATTCCCCACAACCTAGAAACATGCAGAAAGATAGGACTGCCTCCAAAAAACAGAGTTTTTCCAGAATTGTTAATGTCTCCCTAAAAATAGTACAAATGGTAAAAATCATCAACTTCACTTACATAGACATCTTCTCCAGCCTACTGAGTTTACAGGAGGAAACAACTTATTTTCCCCTTATGGCAACAACTTTGGAATAGAACATCCTTGAAGGACCGACTTCTTTTCTCCCAAATCTAGGCTGCATGATATGTGAATGATATATATCAATAAACCAAAATTGTTTAAAGAAAATGGATAGGAATAAGGTTAGTATCCAAAAGACAGTTTGGCAAATCTGTTTCAAGAGACAGCAACATATTACCAACTCTACACTGAATTTCATCAGATCAGATTCCAATCTTCTTCTTTGGACAGATATAACTGGTCATGCTGACTACCTTACTCAGGACACATATTTCTCCCTTCTGGTAAGGGACCAGGTCTCTCTGCCTTGTGTCCCTCCAGACAACAGGGAAGAAAGAAGCTTCCCTCTCTAGTGCACAATTTTTAGTTATTTCCCACTTTCACTGAAATAGCTAATCATTTTTCCTAAAGGACTGGTGAAGGAAAACAAGCTTCACTTAGTCCATCTTCATCCTGTTCTTCCTAATTTCATGTCTGGGGAGGAAGGGGAACCTCCCTTGCTCATCTAACACAATCTCCCACCAACACTGAACTTCTTTCTTTAGTCAGAAGGTACAGGAAAAGGCAAGAGAGACAGAACCAGCAAGAGCAGAGCTCAAATAACATGACTGGGGCCAGGAGACCTGGTAAAGGGAGACGTTTTTCACGTGAATAAAGAATAAATTAAAAAGGAGGGGAATAAACAGAAATTATCATTAACAATTAAAAGGATTTATTCCATTCACCTAAATTAAAGGCAGTATTTAGTAAAGGTAACCTTAATCCTCATCCAAAGTGGCACTTAAGAGGCTGGACACAATTTATCCCAACTCAAAGAAAGTCTCATTTGACTCTTTCATCCACAAAGTCAGAACAGACGAACTTCCAGGCTTAAATGTGAACTCAAGTTCAGGCAGCGAGAAACAGGAAACAAAGCAGACAAGGGCCCTGAAGGGTGGAATCCTACTTAATGAGAGCTTGGCAAAGACAAAGCCTTGTTTGGTCAGCCAGTATGCTGGAGGCTGAAGCTACTCCACTTTGAAATCTTAGTTTGCTTTCAAGATAAAGGCAGGTGTTTTAAAGATGGTACAAAATAGTCCTGACAACCCCCTACCACACTATTCTAAAGCATCACCTTTTGATTCAAGATGAAAAGAGCAGACACACCCACTGCTGTTTAGATGCCATTGACAGGTCTTCCGTATGGAGGAAACGAGGGGCCCCAAGACTCTTCACCAAGACTGACAGGTCCACCTTTTTTCCTGGACATACTCCTCTGCTCTACACCGCATCTTAGAAACTTGCTACTATATACAATTATAGACGGTTCCTCTCAACCCTGCCTTTCTTGTAGAGTCTAGCTATACAGAAGTAAAAGCTGTTTCACATACACAAATCTAACTGGAAAAAGTTTTCCACTGCCACCCCATACCAAGCCACTAACAATAATTTCATCGTAATCCACTTGCATCTATGCAATCACATTTTCACTCTTCCAATGAAAGAGAAACCATGTTGTACACAAGATCATGCTAAGACTACATGTCAGATTAGGCTAAAAATGCAGAACATTAGTGTGACATCTTAAACACTGATGTTCAAGGTTGTATCCTTCAAGACAGCAAATGGCAACTGAAGTCCTCATAACCAGCTGCATTACAGGGAAAAGCAAAGAGGAAATGTAAGATTATTCCCTGACTAATAGCACTTAGAAAACAAACATTAAAGCCGTTTTTTTCCATTAAAAAGCTGCATCCCAACTTCTGAAAATTGTAAAATTCAGCAACTCCACAAGACACGTTTACCCAAAATTTGTGTCACAAACATACATACCTTCCTTTTGCCCACAGGCTCCCAAGGCGAGACATCACTCCATGAAGTGTTCCAAAAGTAGCTTTCACCTGCATCAAAACCTTTAAGATTCTAAAAGTAAAATAAAAACAAGAAATGAAAACAAGGCTTTTGCAGTCTGCTCTGAATATAAAGAAATTCTCAATAGGAAATACAGAAAAATAAAAAAGAAAAACCCACACGAAGAGAAGATGACTTGGAAGTCCATACATCATTCAGATACTGGTCCCAAAACTCCTTTCAAAAAAATTACTTCTTTGACCATCTTTGATTTATTTTAACTCAAATGTTTGTTCATATGACTGCCTGGTAATAGAGCGGGAATTCTGAACATTTCATAGTTCAGAACTGAAAAAAATTCAGGGAGTGAAAATATTTACACTTGAATTCCACTGCTTCCAGCCAAGTTCACAGTGAACACTCAAAGTATTTTCCCCCTCTACCTTCTTCCTCCTTCATCAGTAATATTTCATTGATCAGTTCCACTTACTAACTTACCACTATGGTTTACTTTGCAACAGGTTTTAGTATTAAATCTGCATAGTAGTGTTACACTTTTAACTTGGAAAAACGAAAGACATTCTCAGAAGCTGATTTCCAAGAGCTGCTTTTCCTGAAGATGCAAAGGCAACAATATTACCGTGTCTGCAACAACTGTACCAGGGAAAGCAACTTTCCTTACAGCCTTCTTCTAATGAATCCCATCAGAGCAGTTCATGTTCCTCAAGCCAAAGCCAGCTGCTATCCTAAAAATACTAACTTCATCTCCAGTTTTCTGAGACCCACACATATTTAAACACAAACTTAATTGGAGAAAAAAAAAAAAACAACCAACCAACCAAACTAGATTCCTGTTTACTGGGCATTTCTGAAGACCCTAGGCTAGATTCAACAGCACACCAGAATGCCTTGGATGAAACACAGGCTACAAATCCAGGCTTTACCCATAGAAAACTTGCACCTCTTCTCCCCTCACATTGTTCCCTTTCACAAATCCCTCTTCCCTCAAAACTCTGCAGACATTTAGAGAAGGCAAGATGTTTCCACCTCTGTACCAAACTCCACTGCAGCAGCAGAAGCAGAAAATAAATAACATTTAAGATCAGATGATCTTATAAAAGGAGTGGAATTCATAAATCTAATAGTTTGTGTTATGTGAAATTTAGCAGCAATACAGAATATACTTGGCAACAAAGAAAAACAAAGCCTCAATGATCAAATACAGAATCCTACTTAATGCAGGCTGTCTACACTAGGCTCTTGTCCACACCATGCAAATATGAGCATTCCTGTGTGTTCCACAGTTTACAGTAAACCAGAACATCATGCCAGTGCTAATTTAATTTAAACTTCATAATTCAAGAATTTAGAAAAGTGTAGCTGAGTTTGCAATACGCCGTCTAGCTTCTTCAACCATCACGTAAGCTCAAGGAGAATCCAGAAAAGCTCAGGGCAACAATAAACAAATCCCTTGCAATCTAATCAACACCTATGAGTCATGTATTTGCCCTTCAGACAAACCTTAAAAACAAACTGTCCCGGTTTTAGAGACAAAATTTTTAGGAGGAGACGCTCTGGAGTGAGCACCTCCTCCCAAGGGAAAGGGGCCTCCCCCTTTCCTCCACCAAAGGGGGAAAATTAACAAAAGCAATGAAAGTGGAAGAAAAAAAACCTGAACTATTTATTAACACAAAACACAACCGGGAGAACAAAAAAAGGGAGAAAAAGGAAAGGATGCCCGGGAGGAGCCGGTAAGTGGTCACCCCCCACCCCCAGTCTCCGGGAAGGGGAGTCCACACAGCAGGCTGCTGGAGAAGGGCAGATGGAAACCTTGTAGCGCTTCTTCAGCGCCGATTCTCCTCCTCACAGCAGGCGATGCTCGTGTCTTCCTCGGGGTTCGGACCGGCGGGGCCACCCCGCAGGCCCACCGGGGCCACCCCGCAGGCCCCCCGGGCAGGAGATAAGGGAAGGAAAGCAGGGAGGTCAGGGGAAGAAAGAGGGGAAAACAAACAAAACCTTTCCTAAGCCTCGGGAACAACCAAAGCCCCAGAAGAGAGAGAGAGCAGCGCAGCGGTGCCGGGGCGCTCCCTGCCCCCAGCCCGGCTCCCGCCGCTCCCCCCGGGCCGTGGGGCGGAGCCGTTGAACTGCGCTGCACCTGGGGCCTCGCGGCTCCAGCCCCGCGCCCCGGGCCCGCCCTAAAGATCCAGGTACTGGGGGCACTGAGCAGGCGGCTGTGGAATAAAGGAGCCTCATAACATCACCCCAGGACACAAACAAACAAATGAACAAACAAAAACAAACAAACCAGGAACACCTTAGAAAGAACTCTTCCATGGAGCAAGATAAATCCCAGAAATTTAGAGAACTATTTTTGATAGAGAAAATGAAAAGACTTGAAATTTACTAAAAAAGTTTCAGCCAAACATGCTGGACTGAATTACACACTATTAAAAAAAAGTTTCTTAAAGTTTATGGCTTATCTGAAACATGTTCTATTTTTGGTTTGAGAGACAGGCTCCTACACTTAAACACCAGATTCCCACAAGCCAAACACACGGGATAGTATGTCTAAATAATTTTGCTGAAATGGCTACTTCCTACAGAGAAATAGCTACTCATAAAAATAACCATTCTTATCAATACAATTAGTCAGTGGTGCAAACGGCTGTTGCGAACACTTGCTTTAAACAGAGATCCACTAATTTGTTATGCCCTTCCCACATTTCTCACTTCCAGGAGGGGAGGAAAACGGAAGGGAAAGGTAACAAGAAAGGAACAAAGCCCTCTGAGAAGCCTGACTAATCCTGATGCATAATGGATATTTTTAGGTTGAAGAGGAAAACATTTTTAAACTAAGAACTGTTCTCCCCTCTGTATTAAAACTATCATGGTTTTCCAGAACAAAAAAAGCTCAGACTTTAAATGAAGACACAGAATCATAGAACAGAATCATGGAATGGTTTGGGTTGGAAAGGACCCTACAGATCATCTAGTTCCAGACCCCTTGCCATGGGCAGGGATGGCACTTGCTAAACCAGGCTGCCCAGGGCCCCATCCAACCTGGCCTGATACACTGCCAGGGATGGGGCATCCACAGCTCCTCTGGGCAACCTGTGCCAGTGCCTCAGCATCCTCTGAATAAAGAATTTCTTCCTAACATCTAATCTAAACATCTCCTCCTTCAGTTTAAAACATTCCTGCCCCTTGTCCTGTCCCTATCTGTCCGTATAGAAAGTCCCTCTCCCTCCTTTTTACGAGCCCCCTTCAGATAACAGAGGGCTGCAATGAAGTCTCCCCAAAGCCTTCTCCTCTCCAGGCTGAAAACCTCAGCTCTCTCAGCATGTCTTCAGCTTCAGAGCAGAGGTACTCCAGCCCCCTGATCACCCTCATGGCCCCAAAGATCACAGCATGTTAGAGAAGCTGAAACAGTTTATTAAAGGAAAACCTCTGACCTTGCAGTGTACTTAAACACACTACTTGGAGAATCAAACTAGTACTCCAGCCAAAATGCTCATGTTTTCTTCCTAGCAGAGATCAATTAGCCTGAAAACTAATCCATTTGATCTCTAAACTACAGGGAGGTACTAGCCATACATGAAATTCCTTCATCTTCCTCACAAACTATTGTCCATTATCATGCCTTATTACAACAGTGCAAGACCAATTTCAAGACCAGATGCAAGTCGTGTTTGTATCGTATTTCAATCCATTTCTTACATCGTCCAGCCCCTTCATAGAGTCCAGACATCAAATCTCAGTATTTAAGACAACAAACAAACTGAAGGTACTTCTCACTAGATGGTCTTCAAGGTCCCTTCAAACCCAGACCATTCTATGATTCTAAGTTTCATTAAAACCTCACACATCCCATGCTACCAAAAAGAAATACCATCGTCATATGAACCAAGTACAAAGCAAGCTATTAGAAACCATTCTTCCTGCTGCTGAAGTTGTACCAAAACCAGCCCCAGATCACCTGGAAAAAACAAGCTGAAGTGATGAGCTTGGTTGAGGGAGAATTATTTGCAAAAAAAAAAAAACCAAAAAACTAATATGGTATTTTTTAGCCCAAATGTCACAGAGGTTTTCCCACAGTGGAAATGTTTTCCAGGTTTCCCACCACCACCAGTTATTAAAAATGAAGCAAAACCAACTAAACGCACGTTACACATACCCCCAAAAACCCAACCAAATACAAAACAACTTAATACTTATTTACCATTGAAGTCCATGCAACAATCAAAGAGACCACAAGAAATTTCATAGTAAAAATCTGTCACCATCAGAACATTCCTACTTCAAATGATCAAGACAGACTAACGTTCTGAGTTAGAAGTGTGATTACAGAACAATATTAACACAATAAAAACAGCAAGTAAACGGAAATTACTAGACATTGTAATTTTCCTTGAGCTATTACGACATTTAGATATATATAACATTGTTCAACTGCAATAACAAAGAATGTTCCAAAATTAGTTATGCATGTAGTCTTCAACAACTTTTTTCCAATCACTTACTTACAGAGTTTCAGAAAGAAACCACCACAAAAGACACAACAGCACCCTTACAAAGTGTTAAGCCTACTTTAATACCGCCATACAGAAGCAATCAACCTCTTGACTACAGTCAATGTGAAGTCATGAACATACTCAACAGCCAAAAAAGCCTGTGCACCAGCTCACTGAAATACATTATTGTTAAGAAATGGAGTTACACTGCTGTGTTTACACCTTTTCTGGTATTAGTCTTGCCAATCTGATGGTGTGCATTCTTCCTGACTAATGCACAGAATTTTCTTCTGGAAATGGCAACAATGGTACTAGGTTCATCTTAATCGCCCTAGTACACCTGCATATACTTTTTAAGATGCAGAACCAAACTACAACTCAATAAGACAATTTTGGTATTTTTCACCAGACAAAAAGTTTAAAGGCTTATCCATTTTCAGAAACGCTGATGATCTGTATGTCCCTTCAGAGGCTTGCCATTGATATGTGATGGGATGTCTTTGAGGAGACTGAAGTCCTCATCTGCTTGAGATTTTAAAAGAATAGAAAAAAGTTGCTGCATAGCACACAAACAACAACTCATTAGTCTGTTGTATTTTTTCCTAAAGCTGTACTGTTTCCTTTTGTTGAAACATTACTAACAGAGAATATGCACCAGCATCTATGACACATCTTGTTAAGAAATACAGCCTCTTGCAGTGTTACATACTAACACACTAAATTCCTCCCCTGGCATATGAGCAGTCAGTAATGAGTAATCCCTGAAGTAAGGACCCCCCATAAAGACCTATGGCAGAGCATCATACATACAGCAGAAACTGAAATATTTTCCAGAAGTTTACATTTCAGATTGGTTTATATTTCAAATCAGTTTACATTCTTTCAAATGCTTTACCTTCAACAATTCCCTGCAGCTGTCAAGCCCAAGATCCACAAGAATGTCCTTCACCTTTTTTCGAGCCTTCCTTATATTATCAAGGTTTTGAACAGGGATTTGAAACATTTTGCACTTCTCCTGGGGGAAGAAAAACCACAACAACCAAAAAATGAAGAAGAAAAGGAAAAAAAAAAAGAAGAGGAAAAATAAAATAAAAAATTTAAAAAAAAAAAAAGTGACAAAATACTTGAACACAGGCACTTCCATTTAAGAGTGTTAAAATAAGAACTAAAGTCTGCAAAGTCAAAGAATAGAAATATTTAGATTAGAAAAGACCTCTAAGATCATCGAGTCCAAACATTAACCCAGCAGTCAGTCCACCATTAACCTCATCACTATACCTACGTGTCTTTTCAATACCTCCAGGAATGGGGACTGAACTACTTCCCTTGCCAGCCCATTCTAGTGCTTGGCAACCCTTTTTCTGCAGAACTTTTTCCTAATATCCAATTTAAACCTCCCCTGGTACAACTTGAGGCCATTTCCTCTTGTCCTGTCACTTGTTACTTGGGAGAAGAAACCACCCCCCACCTGCCTACACCCTCCTTTCAGGCTATTGTAGAGAGTGGGAAGATCTCCCCCAGCCTCCTTTTCTCCAGACTAAACACCCCCAGCTCCTTCAGCCACTCCTCATTGGACTTGTGCTCCAGACCCTTCCCCAGCTTTGTTGCCCTTCTCTGGACACGCTCCAGCTCCTCAATGTCTTTCCTGTTTTGAGGAGCCCAGAACCGGACAACACTTGAGGGTGTGGCCTCACCAGTGACAACACTGCCCCAGTCCTGCCGGACACACCATTGCTGATATGGGCCAGGATGTCATTTCTTAAATATGAAAACCCAAAACCCTTAAGCCAAAGAAGTGGGCTCATTAATGTTTCCCAGTAGATCACCTGACTGATTTTAAAGGAAACAGAATCTGATCTGGAGGGTGAAAAATTCTTTACATTTCTTCTATCAACAGAGAATTCCAAATTTTTCTCTCAGATTTCCTTGTATCTACATGGCAGGAACACTGATTTTGTGGGTTTTTTGCAAAAGAACATGAACATCACAATTCTATTAAGTTCTATTCAGAAAATTACTATCATCTCATTTAGGAAGGAAAAATTCAACACCTTTCACCTTGAAGGTCAGGATGAGAAGTTTGGTAATTTTGTTTGCTGTCATGCATGTACATGCTTAAAATATGACTGCTAGTAAAATCCAGATTTCCTGCTGAAGTTTCTACTTTTGTAAACTTGTAAGGTATCCCCATGGGCTCAGCTTCAAAAGTATGTCAACAGCCTTTGTCAACTCCTTCCTAGATTACAGCAAGACGCAATTTAGTCTGAGCTTTAAGAAGCTACAATAGACACAGAACGCAAAACCTAACCCTCAGCCTACACTGAAAAAGGTCACTGGAAGCTTCTACAGGATTTGGTGCTTAAATAGCTGACAGAGGATCCACGAGTGCTTACAACATCTTACTCCTTATTGCTAAACAATTCATCCATCCAGGACACACTTGAACAGGAAAAAGAAAAAAAAATAAAGGAAATCCCCAAATAGTACTTCAGCACAGATGGTCTCAAATGTCTTGAAAAGCTGTACTTTACCAAAAAAAAAGCAACATCCCTGCCAACATGAAAGCTTTACTTTGAATGAATGATAAGACTTTCATGCAAATAGTTGCAAAATCCCCATGCACATCAGACACCAGCCACAAGCTAAGCCTCAAAAAAAAAAACAAAAAAAAAAGAAAAACCCACAAACCATATAAAAAAAAATGTTCTAGTGTGTATGTAACCACCCCAAACGTTAATTTATGTACAAAACATACAATTGAGGGGTTTATAATTAAAATTCAAACAACTCACATAATATTCTTCGCTTCTTCTCCCCCGAAAGGAAAGGTGTGTAGAGAGAAACGGAGAGGGAGCCCCATTTGACAGATGCTAGTCTTGTTTTCTAATGTTTTTTATCACCAGAAAGCCCAGAAGACATTCTGATACCATTCGGGTGGGTGTAGAACAGGAACCTATACAGAATGGAATAAATCAGAGTAACTGGTCTGGCATTCTCTCAAAATGCAAGGAGTAAAAATCTGACATAAAATATTCTTTTCAAAGTGAAGTCCACCGGGAATTTGCACAGTGTCTAGTTAAAGCTTTATAATCACTCCCTCTATGACAGCAGGTTAAGCACATCAACCCCATGGTCCAGCGTAGGTAACAACAGAGCTGACTGGACGCCACCATGCTCAGATCAGCCGTAAGGAGATGTGGTTCAATACATTAGGCTCCCCTGGAAACAGTTCCCCCATCTCAGTCTTTCAACTCATACGTTGATGCTACTGAAGAAGGTGAAGCAAGCATTTGTGGAGGCATGTCTACCTCACAAATAAGGAACAGTCTACAAGGGGTACAGTATGTAACATCCATGTACCTCAACAGTTTTCTTAATCAGTAATCATTCTGAAATGGAAATTATTAATCCAGAAGAAAAACACATCAAAAACCCACTGTAACAAAAAAAACTTGAATATAAATTATTTTCCAGTTTTCAAGCAGTTGGTCTTCAATACAAAGGCCAGCATGTGCAATCACATGCAATGTTATTCAGAGGGTATTTAAACAACCTGCATGGGAGTAAGGATCTTAAATTGCTCATCTCACACTAAAATCACAGAATGACAGAATGGTTTGGGTTGGAACAGACCTTAAAGATCATCTAGTTCCAGACCACCTCCCATTGGCAGGGACACCTCCCACTAGACTGGGTTGCTCGAAGCCCCATCCAACCCAGCCTTGAACATTTCCAGAGATGGGGCATCCACAGCTTCTCTGAAAAACCTTTGCCACTGCCTCACCACCCTCCCAGTTAAGAATTTCTACCTAATATCTAAACCTACCCTCTTGGAGTCTCTGCATCCATTAGACCAGCACTGCCCCATCATAAAGATCAGGAAAGATCAACCTTCTAAGCTTATTGCCTCAAGCCCTCAGTTTAATTCCTTGATTATTATGCAGTTCATTATCCACATTTTTTTACTAATAATTTATTTTCCTTGTATTTTGGACATTCTTCAAGCTTTAGTTTGCACTTCGGTTCCATGCATTTGTTGGTCCACATCCCATTCTTAACCAGCAAATTCAACATGAAAGGACTACAGTAAAACTGAGTCTTGACCATTTTACCGCACTGCCTACCTAAAAGACAAAAATTTATCTTTCACTGCTTTTAATTGTTGTTTCCAAAAAACCTGATAATCCATTGAGTTTTCAGACCCTGTGCCGTTTAATAAACAGAACCAAGGCAAGTTTATAGCAAAATAAAAGAATTATTTTAGCAGCTGATGTCTCAAATTCAGTTCTAAGAAGGCCATTCAACTCTCGCTCAGGCATTTTAGCCATCAAGCTATTCCTGTACTTGTTGCTTATTTAGATAAAATCTCCACAATGATACACAAAGGAGAGTTTTATTCAACACTACAGGTTCCTTTCATTTCTACATTTGTTATCAGATTGTAACACTCAACTAACTACATTTGGCTTTTCAAAGATCACAAATGCAACTCTTCCCTTCCAGCAGTACTGCAGTATTTTAAGACTAGCCTAAATGACAATGTAACAGTCTCAACAGTATCTTAGTAGTCAAAGACATCAGTTTGCAAAGTAATTTACTATCATTTCTCTGCATTAAAAAAAAGGCAAAAACACTAACATTGCACCTCTTCAAAGCGAGAAGTCATCACAAAATGCCAAGTTCCTATTCATTCTACTTCTTACAACCATTCTCATTCACCTTGGAAGGAACCTCAAGAGGACATCCAGTCCAGCTTCCTATAAGCAGGCTCAACCATTAATTGCAGCCAGGGCACTCTGTTTTGGCCAGTCAGGTTTGGCAGCCTCTCTGGGCAACCTCCTCTAGTGACAGACTGTGTCCACAGTGAGAGCTTTTTTCCTTACATGAAATCAGCACCACTTCCATTTGTGTTCCTACAGGAAACAGGATTTGCAAGCAAATTAAAATGGAGTTGTTATGGAGCTGGCACAAGGAAGATGCACATATGTGCCTTCAATGGACATGCAAATACTTCCAGCAAAATCCAGCAAACTAGATGATCAGGCATTTCTAGAGTTTTCAGGAAAAGAGGCATGTTAGAATATCCACAGAGAAAACAGCTGTAAGGTAACCCTTTCAGATACCAGATAATCTCTATAGAAGCAAGATCTCCAGATGTGTTCCTAAGTTGGCCTTCACTGGCCTGTTGCTCATAGAACTGTTAAGAGTAGGGAAATTATGAAAGGCTTATGGAACTTTGTCCTTGCTTATTATCTGCCTTGGAAATTGAATCATTCTTAGTTTTTATGACTTTTACCTAGTAACTGTCATTAGTAACTGAGATTTTTATAAAGACTCTTTATATATACTTTATATATATATATACTATATATACTCTTTATTTTTATAAAAACTCTTTGGTCTTTATAAAAGGTTTGTACCTTTTATAGGACCTTTATAAAAGTTTGTTGGTTTGGAACATTCAGGTTGGAGTATTTTCAAAGGTTTATTTACCAACTTGTATTTCAGCACTTATCAGAACTGACAAGCACCAATAAAGAACTATTTTCATTCTAGTAAACTCATTAGAAGTTGATAATTCAGAATTAGTTGAGGAAACAGTAAAACTGCTTCACTCCTGAAAGTAGAATGAAAGCATGTGATTTATTTCTAGGAATCTAAGGAACAAGAACACTGGATGGCAGAGAGCATCTAGGAGGATAGGCACACTGAGAAACTGCCTAGAAGAATGCAAGTTTAGCAAATTTTACCCTCATCAATTTTGTTTTGTTTCTGATAAGCTTACAAGTCCTCTAAGAAGTCACACCTGGATATGTGCTCAACCACTCATTACATGGTCAGTCCCATTTCCTGGACTCTTATCACTGCCTTCTGAAAGAGACTTAACCAGATTTACAAGTACATCAGCACCACCAAAGCTTATCCAGCCCATGGAGACAGAAGGAAGAGAGCTTCCTAAAGAAAGAGTCAATTGATTAGAATGGATGCTATTCTTGTTCATTGTTTAATCTGTTGTAATTAAAAATATATTCTAATAAAACTTACAAAGAGCAGTTCTGGTCAACAAAGTAATTCATCTTTATCATCTTATATTCAAATTCCTATTCAAGTGCAACTTGATAGAAATCTCAGGTAAGAAAAAAATTTAACTCTTCTTTGTCCAACTATATCAGAAACCCCTGGGCATCTCAAATCATAGATCTCTTAGAGTCACAATAATTTTGCTCTTTTCACAGCTACAAATCACATACCTGTTAAAAAGGTCATCCTGCCCAACACCCCGACAACCATCATTCAACAGCTGCTAACACAATGAGCACTAAGGTATGTGATGGTATAGATGAAGATGCAGCACAACCACCTGCATCTTACCTAACAAACCAAAACAAATTTATATCACTAACTTTAGCTACTGTGGTTTAAATAACTAATGGGATGACTCATTAACACACAACCAAGTCCCTGCTATCCAAGACTGGTGAGAAGAGACAAAGGGACACTACCATTTAAACTTCCTAAAGCACTAACTCACACAATGCTTTGACTCCCTTGGGAGTCCCTTCTGCGCATTGGCCAGATTTTGAATCCAGCAGGATCCAAGTTCATCCTAGGTGATGTAAGCATCTGCATGCAGCCCACTCAAATCCTGCAAGATCTGTCAGCCCCATGTGTATGTGAGCAGAAGGGTTACACCCCAAGCCCATGAAGAGATACCACTGCATTTGTGCTGCACTCATCAGTTTGGTATGACCCCAGGACCTGGCACTTTACAAATGCACACAACAGTCTACAGCACAGATAATCCAAAACCTTAACAAGTCAGCAAGGGGACAGAACTGAAAAAAACAACTTGGGGCTGTGCACCAGATTTCAGAGGAAGGACTAAAGTGTTCAAACACAAGCCAGCTCTACCAGCACTCAGTAAGATTTAGCCCAAATAAAGGAGTTCCCAATGGAAAAACGTAAGGTGTAACACCACTGTGTGCGCTCTTCCTTGCTCCTAAATACTTGCTGTAATTTGTGGAGGTTGTTTGTTACAAAACTTCCATGAAAAGAACCACAGGAATTATTACAGCTTATCACATACAGTACACCTTGTAATAGGTCTTATTACAGCTTACCATATACTTTGTTTCTTACCCAGTTCGTCTAAATAGTGTGCTAAAGGAATCGCCTTTTCTTGATCAAAATTAAAGGGAAAGTTTATTAAAAGGAACACTAGGATTTCTAGAATATAGATTCAATATCCCAAGAGTCTTTTAAACTATTTCGTTATAGTACTTTACATAATTATAAAGTATTTCATTATAGTTCTTTACAACCGTTTTTCATGAACATAGATTTTTGATGACAGAAAACTATTAAGGGCAACAACCAACTCCTCCCCAGGAGGAGTTTTTAATTTACCCGTCAGAACTTTATCAGCTGAAACCGACTTGTTCATAACTTTGACAGTACAGGACTCTGAACCGCTGCAGCAAGAGTCAAACACGTGTCTTTTATTCCGTTTACAAACCAGGACAACTGGAACTCCCCATTACCTGCTCTCGACCGCAAAGCAAGCGCACTCAAAATGGTTTTCATGGCTTGCACTGCGTGGGTTCTATTTGTTTACGTTATTCATACACTTTTTTTTTCTGAACATATGCATTGCTGAGGCACCACAATATTATTTAACGTAATTTTGCATCCCATTAACTGATTCCATTAACTCGTGATGAAGCGCTGTTTCTGCACGTGTGCCACTCCTGCCCACGCTAGAGTTTGCCACAAATTGTTTCAAATTAAAGCAAGTCATTAAATGTAATTAAAACTATTCATTCACACACTTCGAGGCAACCTATTAAGCTGGTTCCTCAGACACCCTATCGCTGAAATGCGACCTGGAATTAAATAACCAAGACGCAAGAAGCGCTGTGCTAACGAGCTCTTCACAGCCCGCAGCAGCGGCGAGGCAGCGGGGAAAGCTCCCCCTGCTAAAACGCCTCACACGATGGAGCCACGGCAGACCCGACCCGACCC
>VXAD01012619.1:0-23046 GCA_013399195.1 Dicrurus megarhynchus | reverse complement strand
GCCGCCCCCGCACCGCTGCCCGCGCCGCATCAACCGCCAGAAAGAGAAAATGGCGCTCGATCAGGCACGGGAAGTGACGTCGAGCCTTATTTGCATGCCAGGCGGCCGGCCAATGGGGAGAGACTCGATCGACGCTCCCATTGGCTCCCGAGATGGAATGGGTGGGGCTGAGGGCGGGACCTCAGGTGGGGGCGGGGCCCAGCCTGGGGCTCACCTGCGCCCCTTCACGCCTCCAAGGGGCAGCACTGAGCGCTCTCGCGAGAGCCGTGACGTCATCCCGGGGAGGAGCCTGATGACACCATGCCCATCACGTGAGGTTGCCACGTGACAACCCAGCCCTGGTCAGCATGGGATGCTGGGTGGAGCCTCATTTGCATTTGCTGCTTTCTGGAGGCCCCGCCCACCCCTCCTGGCCAATGGGGCAAGGCGAGGCCTGGTGGGAAGGCTCCCCATTGGTGGCGCTCCTGTGGGCGGGGCTCACACGCCTTGGCGCCATGGCGGGGCTGGGCTGGGGCGCCTGGGCCTGGAGCTGCAGGGGCGTGGGGCAGGGCCTGGGCACGCGGGCCCCTCTGGTGATGGTGTCCGGGAGCGTGGCACTGTCACATCCATGGCACTGCCACACCCATGGCAGTGGAAGTCTCTGAGGTGTGATGGAAGACACATCGCTACAAGTCTGCCCTGGGCTCTGTGTACCAGGCATCTCCATGTCTGTCTGCTAGCAAAGTTCTTGCTCTTCCCATGATGGCAGATGGTTTCTGATGGACACAAGATGGAAACAGAGCCAATCCTCTGTGCAGGCAGGCAACAGCCGTACCACAAGGACCAAGACAAGTGGCCACATCAGCAGGATGGGTGACTGTCCACTGCCAAGACCCCTGGTGTGGCTCTGCCACCAGAGCCAGCAGGAGGCCAGCCATGGCAGGAGACCATATAGGGCCAAGCTGGATCCCATCCTTGGCACATCAGGACCTTCTCCCTGTGTCCCTACCATCTTCCTGGCACAGCTTTCAGTCTTCCCCACAGGGTTGACCTGTCTTTTCCCAGGCTATTCCCAAAGGCTTCACAAATTACTGACTTCAACTAGAGATTCCCTAAGTGTTCACCATGTGAATGAGACACTCAGTGATGGAAGCCAAGGGGGATTTTGCCATGGGCCTCAGCAGCCATATGATTTCACTGTTGGTCTACACACAGCTCACACACAGGTCAATGTGTTGGCCAGTGCACATCAACACCTGTGAAGGCTACAGCAGCAGACTGGTATCTTCTCAAAAAGTAATACAAATCCAACATTCACATTGACAGAAAAGTATTCTTTTTTTATTTTTTGCAGTAGTGGCCATAAAATTTATTTACCTTTGTAGTCAACAGTCCAATAAGTACATTGAAACATAATTAATTCTAATTTTTTTTTCTGTTAGTAAGTTTTTTAGCCATGTACTTTCAGCACCAGTGTATATACAGTAAGGTTGTAGGTAAAAGCATTTACAGAAAAAAGGGGCAGCCATCTATGAAAGATAAATTATCCATAGTAGATATAGGACTACAATATAAAAAATTGTTACTACGCAGTGCAAGGAGGGATATGTCCCACTTAGTTTAAATGTAGCATTTAAAATAAAGGTGTTAACTTCTGTCTAATAATTCATAAAGTAAACTAATTGAACATGGCTCTGCCAATATGGAAAGGCCCAATGGCTCCCACGTAATCAACATTATTAGAGTTCCATTGCGACAAACCCAATAATTGCAAAGTGTTTCAAGCAATGGATGTGTTACAAAGATTAAGCAAAAGGTTAAGAGAAAACATTTGTGTAATGGTCTTTCATAGCTGAACATTCCAGCAAAACTGTGGGATATGTCCCCACTTTCACAGAACCCCAGGATGGTTGAGGTGGGAAAGGACCTCAGGAGGCCATCTGGTCCAACCCCCCATTCCCAAGCAGGACCACCTGGAGCCCGTTGCCCAGGGTCATGTCCAGATGACTTTTGAGATCAACCAGTGTTTTCTATCAGGTAGTAAAAACAGGAGCTACTTTATAAAGGGGGTAAATTAAATGTACCCACATAATTATTTTAGTTGTAAATCTGTTACCTGTTTCTCACCAGCTACCAAATCCTGCAATGTGCTCAGCAAACTCGGGTCATGTTTAAATCAGGTGGAGTTGGCATTCATTCAGTTGGGAAAGGAGGTTCCATTTTCACATTGCAGGACTGGCACTGAACTGTAGACATTGGAAGTAGGTTTATCAGCCACCAGCACATGCCTAAGACTTTCCAAAGTGAAACCTGTGACCAGGCTTCAAATTCCTTCCCTTGTAAAAAAAAAAAACAAACAAGAAGGATAGCAACATGCAAAATCAATTCAAGAAGAGGATTTGGAAGAATAAAAATGGATCAGGTTAAGAGGGAAGAGCAATGTATGTATTCACTTTTCCTGCAAGTCAACAACAATTTCGCAATATAAAAATAAGTGGGCTTGAAGACAACAGAATGAAGAGAAGTCACAAACACACAATGTGAAGAAGAGTAAAAAAGTTTAAAAATCAGGTTTTCTTAGCTAAAAGTATTTTTACTTTGATCAGTCAAATTCAATGCATTAGTCATTTTCTTTGGGAATGTATTTGAAGATTGGTACTTCTCCAGCTAGAGGACATAAGAAATTTGGTGAATGTAACTTTGCTCTCGTATGAGAGTTAAGTATTTGTTTAGATACCTTAAGAGGTTACATTTAACAGTAACATATTAAGTAATATTTTTGCTTATACAGTTGGGCAGTTCAGGTCTGGAGGAAGGCACAACAGCAAAAGAGCGTTTTGGCAGGTCACAGTGACTTGTGAGTGCCTTAGCCCTGTCCTCTCCTTCCTGTGGGCGAAATTCACAGCTTCACCTCTCTCCATTAGCTGTCTCCAAGCAGAACAGCGGGAGCAAAGGGCACCTACCTGCAGGTGTACAGCCAACAGCTGGGTTGGCAAAAGAGACTCCTCAGACTCTATAGGAAAGTCAGGAGAATTAACTTCTATAGCTGCCTTCCAGGTCCTGGAGTAAGATCCCAAACCAATACTGACCTAGATGACTCTTTTGAGGAAGTGCAAGAGGATGGAGGGGAGCTCTGTCTTTTTACAGGGATTTGCAGCCAACAGCTTTTCCCTTCAACTTTCCAGTACATTTTCTACATCAACTTATATTAGTGCAATGTCCCCTTGATTTTTAAGAAGATGCTGCAGCACATACCCGTCTCAGTGATCATCTTTAAAACTGCCTGGTGAACATGTTCATTGGTCTATTCTAGATGGATAAGGATTAATGTAATTACTTTACACTTACTCTTCCCAACACGCAGAAGTTGCAAGGTCTCCCTTTGCATAGTCTGTGTGTTTAATTTGCCAGAAAAAGGTGTTTCATTGCTTGTTGTAGTGTTGCCATGATTCTGGAGAAATAGAAGACCCTGGAAGAGTTTCTAAAGGAGCCATGTGCCAAGCTTCCCATTGCAACCCCACTCTTCTGCTCCCTGCATGAGGCTTTCTCAAATTCCACTGAAGTCTAGAAAGACTTTTACTGAACGTAATAGCTTTTCAAACAAGTTTTCATCATGAAAGGAGGAGCTTCTCTTCTAGAAGAAAAGGAAGCCAAGAAGCAAAGCACAAAGATAAGGCAAAGAACAATGCCAGGCAAGCAGAAGTTATGCAAAAAGTAATCATATTAATAAAGTTGTATTAGTTCAATATGAATATTTTTATATGAGCAAAATGTAAAGATTCCCAGAGAAAAAGTTTATCTCAAATACTTGTGATTCTGGCTGAAGCAACATCACTTTTTTTACTAAGCAAAACAAAGTTATCAAGATAGCTTTACCTACAAAAAATTAGACTAAAAATTACTGTTAAACTATGTGATTATTTGTCTAAAGAAAGATGGATCTTAAAAATCCAGATTCTGTTGTAGAAAGGAACTAATTATTCAGACAACTTAAGAAGGAAAGATAACTAGAAAAGAATGAAGAATCTTTTCAAGTCCCTCCACTTATTAGGATCTCTGACACTAGTTGACACTCAAAATTATTCAAATTAATTTTTAGTGTTTCTGAATTTCAAATATCATTAGGAAATTTTCAGTTTCAATTACATCAGAAGCATTTTAGCCAGATTTGAAGAGAGCATGTCTAGAAAGATTAAATATCTCTGATTTTTAAAAAATCCGAAAATCTGTACAGTAATGCAGAAAATCTATTCCTCAGTAGGTGCAAATATTCTACTTTAAGAATTCCATTGGAAAATACAACTACGTCTACTTTTCATAATTTCATAAGAAAATGTTTTACAAGAAAATGTTAGAAAAAAACAATCACCAATGCTTTTGCCAACACTTTGCACATACAATTCTGATATTTTCTTTTCAGATGTTTTCTATGATAGAAGAAAAATTAAAAAACAGTTTTAACAAAATATTATGTGCTGTCAATCTTTGTCTTTTTAATGCCAAACATCCCTTCAAGTTTGATCCAGTTTTCTCTAGGTTACTCTGGAAGTACAGAGGTGTATGTCTACCAACACCAAAGGCAGATGACTAACTGTAGGAGTACACATTTGATTCACACAGTAGGGCTAATAAGGCTGAGTAAATCCACTAGAACTTCAATGTTTCTACATTATTTTGAACTTTATTAAACTGGAGAAGATATGAAAAGAATAAGCTGTATTTTTTCTCACCTCTATTTTCTCCTTGTTCAAGTTTTACCAGCAAATAACTTTCCTGTAGTGCTAGATGTCACATGTAATTTGTGTAATAAAGAAGTACTTATACATGCAGATTCCTACTCACTTACTCAGCCTTTCTCCGATGTTCCCATCAGGCAGGTATTCTGAGAAAGCTATAAACCCGGATCATATAGCTTCTTTCTGAATTATGTACATATTACATATCAAGTATTTTTCTTTATTCAGAAATACTGTTTATCAAGTTCTTAGAATAAATGCAATTCACGTATGTATTCATTCATATAACCACAGTATTCAGATTGTAGTCTTTAAGGACAGGCAACATTGGATTACCTTACCTTGGCTCAGCTTCCTGTGCTGGGCATTTGATGGGCGATAAGATAAAACATAGAACAACATATGTTTAACAGAGCTGCAGACTAACCTATAAAAGATTAAATAGCGGCTTGTTGTCACTAGATGTAACATTAAGTGGAGTTTTTTTTAATTACCCAACCAAACAAATAACACGCCTTGTCATTGGCCAGGTGTAAAATCAATGTATTTCAGCTAACTCTGAGAAGGGCTGAGTTTGGACAGTCCCTGCCCAATGGTTTTGGAGCTCTTTGAAATAAATTAAAGCCTTGTTTTTCCAGTCAGCATGCTGCACACATACTTGAAATAATTAAGTGAATATTTAAATGTTTGACTTGTGCTATTCACATATAAAAAAAATTTCCTATTAATTTGAAAGGTAACAGCTTCAACTTCAAAATAATTGACACTTTCATTAAATATGCTGTTCATGATCATTCTCAAAAAGTTCTAAGTTCCTTTTTAAAAACATAATAATCCCATTTGAGTATGTCTGGGGTTGAAGATCCTTTGCATAGAGAACCAGACACTTGAATTTAGCATGAGAGTGCTTTAGCTATATAACACCCTGAACAGTCTCTTCTCTTGTGTACCTTCAGAGGTTTACTGGAATATTGCTAGGAAAAAACCAAACCAAAGCAAAACAAACCCCGAGAAATAAGGGTTACTTGCTGTGGAGTCATTGCGGTCTCTCTAGACAGCTTGGCCAGTGCCCAGCACTGATGACTGGCAGACTTGCTCTTGGAAATTAAATTCTTCAGCTGAGTAAGTGAAAAAAATGGTTGTGGTGCTTCTCCCTCTTCCAAAGCTGACATATAAATCCAAGTCACAATATCTAAAAAGTTGAAGAGTTTATTCCATTTTACAACTTTTCAGATGCCTTGTCTTGACATATTCCTAATGTGGACAGAAAGGTTTACCTTTTATCTTGTGAAAGATAAAGTTTATATTGAATATGAGAGGTACACACGTCAGCTGGTAGGACAGCAAGGAGATAACTTTTTGAGGTCTGGTCTTGGCTAAAAATATGTGGGTTGGAAAAAGAATTGATTGATTTCATCAATATCTCAAAGCAAATTCTGAATAATTTACATGCATACAATTTCTTTTCTCCAAATTCTAAGCATTGCTTGAAAAGAAGATCGATGAAGAGGCTGATTTAGATAATATTCCAAGACTGCCTTATCAAGATTAGAATCTACCTGTTATCTTACCCTGATAGTTTGCCACACAATGGTTTGGCTAGAGAGGTCCCGATGAATGCTGCTGGAATCTCAGGAAAATTGTAAAGGTCGCAGGCAGTAGCAGATTCACAGCTGACAAAAATGTGTTCAAGAAAAGTGGGAAAAATGTGTGGTTTTTGTGAAATTTGGCTTAATACAGCTGAACAGATTCAATTGGATTCAGTGTCAGCAAAGGAGGAGCAGCGTGGTGATGATTAGGAAGCATTACCTCAAAACACAGCACCTAGGGGTGATTGTGAAGAGCCTAGTTCTGTTCCTGTTTTTCTGTTCCTGTGTTTGAAGCTGCTAATATGAAAGTCCTCCAGACATATAATTAGTTCAGCCTCCTCACAGTTCTCTGGAATTCTCATCCTACTTAGCTGCCTAGGGACTTCTCCTTTAAAGGAGCTATGCTTCACATCTAATTAGAAGACTCTGTATCTTTTTCTAAGGTTAATCTAACTATCAAAGTCCTCTTTTCAAGCAGGTACCAAAACTGCCTGCTAACAAAGTGGCTGGTACAGTTGCTTGAACAACCATCATTGAGATAATGGTGTCAGGGAAGTTCATGTTGAGGATATCTGGGCTAAAGGACTGTTCTTCCTGATTCCCAGTCAGAAGAAGGGATATCAGTAGCCTAAATTGAGAAAAAGCCTAGATGAGCATGACACATAGTTAAAACAGGGGGGTTTACTTTTGGGAATAGTTGGACTAATGAGGTATAGCTTTCTCATCTACAGTATTTTACCATTGGGTTTCAGTGTCTTTGATAATGTAAAAACATCCCTCATGGCTTTCTCCACATCTGGGGCTTGTAGAACACCTTGCTCTTTGTCCTGGTTTCATCTGGGATTGAGTTAATTTTCTTCCTCGTAACCAGTACAGTACTGTGGGCTTGGATTCAGTATGAGACTGATGTTGGTAACACACTGATGGCTCAGTCAGTGCTCAGCAGTGCTTACCCTGAGCCAGGGGCTCTTCAGGTTCCTGTGCTCTGCCAGTGAGGAGCTGCACAAGGACCTGGGAGGGAGCATGGCCAGGACAGCCACGTGACCCAAACTGGCCAGAGGGATATTCCAGACCATACAATGTCATGCCCAGTATATAAAGTGTGGGGAGTTGGGCTGGGAGGGGCACGTTCTTGCACTTAGCTGCATGGGGAACTGGAAGGGAAGTGTGTTTTGTGGAGGAACTATCATGGTACCAGGTGTTTCCTGGCTGCTAGCAGATCATTGGGGAAAATAAGCAAATTTTGAGGGGTCACTTGTTATTTGTGACAGAGTTGCATCTTTGGACTAAGTATCAGAAGTTCTTCAAAATTAAGAATGCCAAACCTATGGACAGAAACCCATGTTTTCAGGTTACTTGGGCTCTTACCACAATTAGTTCAATATGCAAAATGTCATTATGGATCTAAAATCTTTCTTGCGTTGTCAGCTGGGTCATGAAACAAACAGGCTGCCTGTAACTATAAACTGTGTTTCAAATTTGTCTCTGCTAGCATGCACCCATTCAGAGATCAGTCCAGTGCAAACATGTGTCCAGTCAGGCACACGTTTGGATGGTGTAATCAGTGGCACGGAAATAATCAGCCTGCCCTGTGTGACCTGTGCTAGTGCCTTTCAGCAATAATGCAGCACTGTTATTCCAGCTGGTTAGGCAGCCAGACTGTTTCTTCACTGTCTGCTCTTGCTCATGGGGAAAAAAAAAAAAAAGCATACAAGTATTGTGTACCAAGACTGAGAAACTAAATTTTAGAAATTTGAAGTACTTAGAAGCTGTATTTAACCCAGACCTTTTGAAGAGAAATAAAGAATAACTTTACTTTTCAGCTTTGTAAGCACTCTTGTAACTTGCCTGTCTCCCTTTCCAACATCTTTTCCTAAACAAAAATCCTGAAGAATCCTGACAGATAATGTTTGTCCACAATCTTCCATGCTGGAATAACTATTCACTGTCTTGTGGAACAGTATTGGTACAGCAGTCAGATAACATAGGAAAGGGTGCAGGAAAATAAGTTGTTTTCTAGACAACACAAATGTGTTTACTGATACTGACTTATAAGTGTCTCTAATCGTCTACTGAGCCAAGAGCAGCTTCCACATTTGCCCTGCTAGTGAGAGACTTTGTGACTTTGTGTAAATAATTGGTTCAATATCCACTCTCCTGTCTTGAATTAGATTTTTAAAGTGTTACTAGTAATCAGTTACAAAGTGCATAAATTCAATATATACTTAAATATGTATATATACATATATATGTATAAAATAGAATCACAGAAAGGCTTTCAACCCTTTCCCTTGGGTTGAAAGGGACCTTAAAGATCATCTCGTTCCAAACTTCCTCTCCCATGGGCAGGGCAATTAATTAAAGCCCCATCCAACTTGGCCTTGAACACTTGCAGGGTTGGGGCATCCACAGCTTCTCTGGAAAACCTCTGCCACTGCCTCACCACCCTCACAGTTAAGAATTTCTTCCTAGCATCTAATCTAAACCTACCCTCTTGGAGTCTCTGTATCCATTAAACTAGCACTGCCCCATCAAAAAAAGGTCACAAAGTTTCAACCTTCTGAACTTGTTCCCTCAAGCCCTCAGTTTAATTTCCTGATTACTATGCAGTTTATTATCCACATTCTTTTACTACTAATTTGTTTGTCTGTTATTTTGGACATTCTTCAAGCCTTAAGTTGCACTTTGTTTCAATGCATGACTACCATTTGCAGGAATGGGGCATCTGCAACATCCCTGGGAAACATGTTCTACTGTCTCACCACCCTCACAGTAAGGAATTTCATCCTAATATCTAATCTAAACCTACTCTTTGTCAGTTTTCAGCCACTCCCCCTTGTCCTTTCACTACATGCCCTGGTAGAAAGTTCCTCTCCATCTCTCTTTAGCCCCCTTTAGGCACCATTTATCAATTTTAAAAAACCCAGACAATGAAGTTCCTTTGTATATGAATAATATCATCAGTAATTTTATCATATTGACAATCTCACATGGTTTCAGGTGGACAGGAAAAAAAACCCTCATTCCTTTTTGGCAGCTATTTTATAGGTGTGTAGGGACTCTTAAAGAGAAAAAATGGCCTTTTGGGCTAGGATGTCCATCTGGCCAGCCACATCCTTACCCACACAAGCATGATCAGCAACAACCTTCCTCTTCACCAAATACCTGCAAGATTCATTTAAAAACTTAGTGACCTTTATTCACAGTCCTGGAGAGTAAAGCTTATCCCCACAGACAGCAGTGCCACAAACTGTATCCCATTGACCCACCAGTGTTTCACCTCTTGGAGCTTTCTCCGTGACTGGCACTTTCTCCAAGGAAACTTCTAAAATATAAGTTCGGTTAATTCCAGCTGTTGGTAATTCCTTTCCTAGGAGTAGACATCCAGTGCTAGGGTGACTAGAGATGGATTTCTGCTCCAGCGTGGAAATATGGGAGTAGGCAAATGTTGCTGGAGGCATGAACAGGTCACAGGGTGTGGAATTATTACTAGAATTACTGGGGAAAGACTATTGAGACTAAAGTTACATTTGCATCCTAAGAGAGGTTGTAATTGTAAGGAAACTTTCAGGGTGGAATGTGGTTGGCATGTAAGGAATCTGTTCCCCCGAGCAAACATAACCTTCACCTTTAGATGTAGGCAACATTGGGGGAGCTTTGTGAGCTGACCTTAGAAGAGAGTGGAGGGTGGAACAGAGTGGAGACACCACAGGCAGGCTCAGTTGTAAATCACTGCCATTATGGAACTAAATGGCGCTCTATAGCTCATAAACCACAGAGCATCTGCCACACAAGAGATGTATTGGTTGCTGAACTAGCAATTAATTAATTTTATGGTAAAACTGTGCCATGTGGATCTCATTTGCTCTTTATAATACCAAAAAACACCTCCATCCCAAAAGCTACCTGCCTGCAAGGTGTGACCAGTGCTCACTGAGCATGTGCTCTATATTTTCCAACCTATACCTTTAAAATCAAAACAAGAAAATTCTACACCAATTGGTATGACAGGAGTCACTCAAGCTCCACCTAAACATAAAAAAATTGTACAATATCTTTGTGTGTGTCAGGCAAGGTATTTTTGTAGGAAAGGCACACATTGTGCAAAGCCCTGGGAAAAACTCACCTGTACCACTGTGGACATTTGTCATTCCTCAGGTTCAAGGAGAAGAAATTCCATGTGAGGTGAAGGCAAACAAAGAGTAAGCAGCTAGTAAAGGCAGAGTAAGGGCATGGAGGGCCTATGGAATAAGAAAACAACTGGCAGGGCAAGACAAAGGTTGAGAGGGCTGTCATCACTTTCAAGAAAGATAGCAAGGATGAAGTCCAAGGAAGGAAAAGAACTACTGAAGTGCAAGGAAAACGATGGTTAAGAACACAAATGAATTCAGTACTTCTTTCCAAAATGAAAATCTCACCATCAAGAGTATGGTAGCAAATTTCCCCTGGTGTATTGGGAAGAATGGTGAGGAAATCATGCATGCTCTCTATGCCTCTTCAAAGTTCATGCAGAGGAAACCAAAACCCTATCTTTCACCTCTGGCATCACCACAATCAGATATGCCCTTATTTACACAGTCTGAATGTACATATCAATTTTGACACCAACATAGAAAATTACAAGCATAATACATTCCTTCCTTTTTCAAGGCTCAAAATACTAAATCCTAAAGGAAGAAGAGACTTAGCAGGCTTTTGTATAGATTCTTCTTGAACACTTCCACATGAATGGAGGTGGACAAATAATTTTCAGAAAGGTTTAAGTCACCAAGAAGCTGTGAAAGTTTTACCCTGTGGATGGAGCACATTTTGTATCCCATATAAACACAGCCAAATGGGCAGCTTAGTTTCAGTGGGAAAAGGGGATGTGAGGGTGATAGCAACAATGGGCTGTTTTACAGTTTGGAAATTTGCCTGGCTGTGCTTTGGGCGTGGATCCAAATGTTCTAGGTCTGAAAATAACTAGCCTTTCCACTACACCTCCTCCCCCTTGTTTTTCAAAGCCTGTGTTATTTACATGGTGGTGTCTTGGCACTGCTCATTCCAGCCAGTGGAATACATTTGGTTACATTTTGGCTTCTGAGTCAAAAGTGTAGTGATGGCTCCAGGTTGAGGGAGAACAAGGCTTGGGAATCTCCTGGGAGATGTGACCAGACTGTGCATTGAAGAAGTCTTGCTCACATACTCAGGGAATTGCCAGTTGCTAGCACTGAAATCAGAAGGAGTGTTCCCCCAGTGCAGATTGGCACTGGTCCGTGGGGTTTTCTGCCTTCCCCTGCAGCACCAAGCATGACCACTGGTCAGGGCTCTCCAGTCCCTTTCTTCCAGGTTGCTCATGCACCTCGAAGAAGGCCTCTTGTGCCCTTCAGCTGAGAAGAGGAAGGCTTTTTTCCCGCCCATGGTGGGCTAGCAAGTGTCTCCAGTAGGTTTTTCTGCCTTCCTCTGCAGCACTGAGCACGGCCCCTTGCCAGGGCTCCTCTGGGCCCTTACAGCTCTGTTCCTGCCTGATGCACTTGCACTTCCCAGGCACCACTGGTGCCCTGGCTCTCTCTGACTCTCCTGCCCACTGCAAGCTTGGAGCAAGAGTGAGCTCTGCTCTTCGCTTCACTCCATCTTCCCAGGGGTTCTTGCTTCTGCTGAACAGTCTTGGAAGCCTGCCTTCCTTGCTTGGAAGGGCTCCAGGCTTGCTGTCCCATCCAGAGGCTTGCTGTCCCATCCAGAGGCTTGCTGCCTTTCTTCTGCTCTTCCAGAGGTGTCCAACTGTGGGTCAGGCACAAGAGCAGATTTCATTCATCCTTGGCCACAAAGCAGAGTGGAGCACATTTTGGAAGGCAAAAAGTGTGCTTGACACAATATGTGTCCTACTTGGGTAATATCCCATGGTACCACACACCTCTTTGCTCTCTTCTTTTGTGTGTGGTCAGTATTAATCATTCTTCTCATCCTCACTCTTCAGGAAACAGGGACTGCTTGGCCTCTATTCCTGCTGCTGCTCTCTATGCCTCTGTAGCTTTTCTTTGCCAAACTGCCAGGAATGTTTTTTCAATCTAAAGTGAAGAATGCACCAGCCTACTCCTGGCTACATGTGTGCACTGTGTTAATGCTTGCGAGCATCCGCTGTGAAACAGACTCAGAAAAATAACAAAAAATGACATAACATTCAGATATAAAATTCAGATATAAAAATAAAATACTGTTTCCCTTTGTAATCTTTCAGATTTGTGTCCTTGAACATGTTTTTGAAGATGAAAAAGACTGGGTATTTCAGGCAAGTAACAGTCTCATCTTTATTTAACTCATGGTGAGCACAGGGAATAGAATAGAATAGAATAGAATAGAATAGAACAGAACAGAACAGAATAGTTCTGCTATGTTATGCCCAGAGTTTTGCATGACAAGCTATGACCCAGGTCTGAGTGTTCCATCCAGGAGAGCAGCTCTCTGCAGTTTAAGTCCCAGGCCCACCCAGGAGACAGGGCAGAGACACCTACAGCATCGCTCAGGCTGAGCTAGAACATGTTCCTGGAGCCCTGGGCAGGAGTGGGAGGTGGAAAGGGGAGGGCAGCCTATAAGCACAGCCAGGAGCCTGGCAGAAGATCTGCACTGCTCATGTGCTCTCCTGTAGACATTGATGGTTGGCCACTTTGGAGACAGAGTTTTGGGCCAGATGAACCTCAGCCCTGATGGAGCACTGTTGTTCTCTGGTTCTTGTGTTTTAATGGGTTTCTCCAAGGGAAACAGCTCAGGTATTTCTACAGCTGAGTACAAGGAGAAAAAAAATCCACAGGGAAATGAACATGTATTGCTCACATCAAACGGTTTGTAACCATTTAGTTCTGAAGCACCTCTTGCTCCAGACCAAGAGATTGATCTTAAAGCCCAGATCTTTGATCTGAGTGTCAGAGATGAGGGAGTTTGCCATCCTGTGGAATCCCAGCTAAACTGGATAAACACAGAAAACTTTCAAAAACCACAGTTTCTGCGTGCTTTTTGCAAATGTGTTCAGGTGATCAAAAGCTCTTGAGGCTATCCACAGTTTTCACCCCCATCAGAAGGTCTCCTTCCTACAAAGTGACAGAGCCAATGCCCAGGCTGGGACACAATTGCCCATTCTATCACTTCTTCTAGTGAAGGGCTGGGAAGAAATGTCATCAAAGATATACTGAACATCTAGGGGTAAGGACAGGAGGAGGAAGCAACAAGAGCCAAATCAAATCAAATGAAATTGGATCAAATCGAATTGAAAAGAGCTGAGTTGGAAGGGATGGTCATTGAGTCCAACTGCCTGACAGCTTCAGAGCTGACCAAAATCAAAAGCATGGTATTAAGGGCATTGTCCAAATGTCTCTTAAACACTGACAGGCTTGGGGGATTGACCACCNTCCTGCATCCAGATCACTGAGAAATATACTGAACAGAACTGGCCCTAGAATGGAGCCCCAAGGAACACCACTGGTGACCAGTCACCAGCCAGATGTAGCCCTTTCACTGCAAACTTTTGAGCTCTGTTCTTCAGCCAGTTCTCCACCCAGCACACCATGAACCCACTCATTCCATGGTTGGAAAATTTGTCCCAAAAGATGCTGTGAGGTATGGTACCAGAAGCCTTACAAAACCCCAGAAAAACTACATCCACCGCACTCCCTTCATCTGCTGGGCAGGTGACTTTATTATAGGATACTAAATTATTTAAACTGGACTTTTTTTTTAATGAATCTGCATTGACTATGACTGATGATTGCAGTGTTCTTTAAGTGTAGTGATCGGACAAGTCCTCAGTTTTAAATGAAAAGAGAGAAGATTTAGATGAGATATGAAGAAGAAATTGTTCCATTAGGGTGGTGAGGCACTGGCACAGCTTGTCCAGAGAAGCTTGTCCATGATGCCCCATCCCTGGAAGTGTTCAAGGTCAGGTTGGATGGGGCTCTGAGCAACCTGGTCCAGTTAAAGATGTCTCTGCCCATGGCAGGGAGCTTGGGTCTAGATTATCTTTAAGATCTCTTCCAACCATTCTGTGATTCTGTGATATTGTAGGGCAACCTCCACTGTGTTCACCTCCCCATTAACTACTGGAATTAAATTTTCTGCATTTCTGGTAGAATTCCCTTTTACTACCTTGTTCATTATAATTTCTTTGAGGCTTGCAGCCTTCTGACTTTATACACTCATGCTATTATTTTTTATGTGCCTTGGGTCAGAAAGCTTTTTTCTCACTTTTTATATGATTCCCTATAAATTTCCAAATCTCAGTTTCTGGGACATTCTTCCCTGCTGCTCCTTCTCTGCTTTTCGAGCTGTTAATACATTTTTTAAGTCGCAGTCAATGCTTTGCCTGATTTTACCCAATGGATGAGCAATTCTCCATTTTTTTCTGATTGCAGTTCCCCTTGCACAACTATAAATTTATTTTCTTTCAGGGTTGTAGTTTTATTGGCCATAATTTCAATAAGTTCCATCTTCTTGTAGAAAGTGTTCCTCCATTAGACTGGTCCTCTAGAGAAGACCCTGTCCTGGTCGTTGTTTGATGAAGCTGAACACCACTGTCATTATTTTGCTTCCCTCTTCCTTCCTGATATCAGAATAACAGACAACATCACTTTGTGATAATTTTTATACAGGTCACTAAAAAAAAAATAAATCAAAATAATGAAAAGAAATATTGCAATATAGAAACCATAATTTTATTGGAAATAGTCAACACAACAGCAAGAAGTTTTAACTCAGTGCTGCAATAGGTGTATTTTGTCATTACAAAACTGCTCTCCAGTTGGAAGTCCCTCAACTGCAGCAGCTTGAAAGTTGCTAAACAGAATGTCATTAATGGCAGCTTTTCTTACATACTTTGTACTAGCAAACCTCCTCACATGTGGCAAATCTATTAGTTTGAATGAGGAACTGGTAAACATGTTGTATAAAATGAATCTTTTAGTAGCTATGGCAGTCTTTTTTTTTGTTATTGGCAGCCTTTTGAAAGGAGTGGCTTTTTCACTTCATTTCAGTTTGC
Organism: Dicrurus megarhynchus; assembly: GCA_013399195.1. Classification (NCBI taxonomy): domain Eukaryota; kingdom Metazoa; phylum Chordata; class Aves; order Passeriformes; family Dicruridae; genus Dicrurus; species Dicrurus megarhynchus. Next base: position 7,738 of record VXAD01012619.1, on the reverse strand, counting down.
CAGTAGACTGACTTAAAGTTTTGTCATCATCCACCTCCAACTCATCTACCTCTTCCTGTAATTCATCCTGCAGCTCATAGTCTGAGGCTGATTCAGTGTTATCATCCCAGTAATCAGCTTCATATCTGTCCAGTAAGTGTTTCTGTGGCGTAACGTCATCATTGTCTGGAGGATTCCTTGTTTTTCTCTTTTTCATTTTCTTTTGGATCTTAGAAAGCTGCTGCTCCTGCTTCTCTGTCCAGGCAATGCTTTCCATATGTCTTGATACTTTCATTTTTTTATAGTCCATTATCTGTTTATTCAGCAGTTCATGATCAATACCAAACAGATTAGACCGCATGGGTGAATCTGAAGATTGAGTTGTTGAAGGGAAGAGTTTACTGTGGGAAAGAAAACAAGTATTGGTTTGGGTTTTTTCCCTACATATATTTTGAGGAATAATGCTATTTTTGACAACTCGAGTGACACAGAAATAAACTGGACTTTTCAGTTTGACTTTATTAACGCCCTGTGTTCCCTGTGTTACGAAGGAAGAGATAGCACAATATGATGTGTCCAAGGAGAGTCTGTGTCAACAGATTTAATGGGAGAAGGCCAATAAAGCAACAACATGCCAGATGAAACTGCTTGTCTCTGGGAAAAATGTACACAGGTGAGCACTGGACCCGGGAGCCCCAACGAACTCAAGACTTCTCCCAGCTCTTCCAAAAAGTGAGAAGCAACAGCCTGTGCCCAAAACACATCAGAGCGATGTGATGTCCACCTTATGCTGGACTTGACTATTTCCCCAAGATACAAAGGAAGATGTTAGGTGCCCTTTGGGAAATCTGTTACAGCAATGACTTCCCACAGGAAGCTATTTCTGTTTCACACTTGATGAACCATCCTGTGAGATGATGAGGCACAGAAAGCATTTCTACCAACAGACTGCAGCACACAAGTGCAAAGGCTGTTGGCTTCGAGAACATCCAGTCCACAGAACCACCATTCCAACAGGTTGTTCAGCCTTCTCTCTCAGCAGCCAAAAATCCCTCACAGAAGAACGTTAAATTAGCTTAAGGTAATCAGTAAACTGGCAATCCATGTATAACAAACCAAACTTGTATCAGAAAGAAGTGGACAAGTAGAACAGTACTGGTAAATGTGGTTTTCATCCTCATGAGACGATTACCAGAAAGAAACAAGTATTACTGCTGCAGAGCATTTTTAAAATTTTGATTATCATAAACACATCAACTCTTGAAATCTTAGAAATTCTACGTATATTTCCCTCACAAAAACTAAGATATTAATACTATAACAAGTATTGGGTCTGTGAGTAACAATGTACACATCTAATTAAAATATACTTTCCCTTATGTCAAATAATACCAAATTTAATTGGCCAACGGAGATGAAAATGGACACTTGTACAATTCTGAATCAAAAAGACCCACCTTGAATCATTTTGAGATGTTTCTTCTTCTGGAGGTCCAAAATCAGCAATTGCCAGTAAGTCCTCAACCTGTAAACACATGAAGGCAACATATTAAGGATCCTGTTTAAATCTACTTTGTTCACAAACAGACAAGTATCTAACAGCAAATATGTTCTTTTCTATGTTTGGAATATTTAGCAAAACCACTTCAAAACAGCCTTTCCCTTAATTTACATGGAACTGCTTATACTTCTTGCCCGGGATGTTTTTGTCAAACAGTGTAATGGATCCAGAGATTCCTATGAAGTTTTTTGCCTTATGTGCATTATGAACCCTTGGCTAGGGATTGTCTGACATATATAATTTTTGGTTTATTCGTTCTTACCTCAGTCTTGCAAATCCTTTTTCATAACATACTTACACTGAGATTTTTTCACCTCTTCTCCCTTTCTGCAAGTTTGCATTTCTCTTATATGTAACTATGGAATTCCAAAATCCCTTTTAACATGGCATCTAACCAGTAAATGCTACAAATGTATTGTATGCAGTGCTCACAGACTGCACATAATTGTGAAAATCTTCTCGTTTGAAATTTTATTTCAGCCTTTCTTTACATTAACTCCTTTCTAATTTGTTGTATTATTCCAGGAGTTTAATTGGATGTTTTTCCCTTACTTACAATACTTAAAAACCAAGTTCAGCATCTTATTAGAATCTGTGATTGACATAAATCTGGTGAACCACGAAGTGGGAGAAAATGATCCATCTATTTGCTTTCCAGTGTCATTCCCTGACAGACACGATATAAAGAGGGTTTTTACTTTCTTCTGTGAAACTCAGAATTTTTCTGACCACAGAAAGTTCAGGCAGTTCATTGCATTTCTAGAGAATCTGAAATTCTTTCTATACCTTCCATGTCTGCTCATGCACACTGCAGGAGCCCATAAGTCTCTAACAGTAATTGGCTGTAACAGTAATACTATTATAAATAATAAGGCACTTCAGGGCACAGAAACATGAACAAGTTCTTTTCAACTTCTGTTCACTTCAACAGCTTGAGGAGACATTCCTCATTAAATTCTACTCATTGGTGTCATCTTTCTTTTCTGGAAATCTCACTATTTTAGAGATCTTGCTTCACAGTCCCAATGACAGCAAATTCCTAGGAAACATCATTATTCCAGTAATATGTCAACTAGTTAAAACTATCAACACCTCGACAGGAAACATGAAACAGTAAAGACAATTTTAAAATTGAAAGAAAAAAAATGTATTATGAATAAGCCAACATCCCCTATGCAAAGATTTGCACTTCCCTAGAAACATTTTAACAATGCAAAGATGGAAAAAGATACAGGGAAAAAAATAAAAATAAAAACATCACTAGTTACTCAATTGAATCTTAAAAACACATCACATTTAAAATGTGGAAAACAGCTCCTCCAACCTCATTTCTATAATCATATACACCAGGCAACCATATATTATTCCATAAAATAGTAAGTAAATTTTTTCAAATTGCTTCACTGGCCTAATGATACAGCCTACAATTCTTCTACATATTCTATAGGCATCAATCTTACTTAAGATTGTTTGTTAAAATGCTTTGCAACTATAGAGAAAGACTAATTTTTGATGTAAATTGGTAGAGCAACTAAACAATCATCTCTCTCCTAAGTCACTATATTTGTACATTGAGTCAAAGATTAAAATTACCTCTTTTACAGCTGCAGCTTCTTTGTCTTTTATAAATACTACCGGGGGTATGTTTCCTACAATCTGCTGACTCTTCAGAAGATACCTGGCAAAAATACAGCACTCACCAGCATGAGTATCAGTATAGCATCTCCAGGACAAGTAATAGGTGTTAAATTAAATCCAGCTGCCTGTACATTTAAAGATATGACTTGCAAAACTTTCAGTCTGATGGGAAGCTATTCAGGTTAGTGCTAAGCAATACATCACTGCAGAAACCCAACTTTGAATGCATAGCATACAAAAACTACAGGCTGCAGGTCCGGCTGAGTATTGATGATACTAGGTTTGTCTGTATCTATATGCATAGGCTGGCACAGGTCTTTCCCCGCTTATAAGGATACCATTTGGTATCCTTATCCCCACTGTAGGGATAAGAGCAGTGGGGGATAGAGCCCTCAGAGCAGGGCAGGACAATTTATCCTACATGCTAGCTGCAGGAAGGACTGACAGGGCTCCCCTTGTCTTCTTCCCAGCCAGAAACTTTCCTTCTTAATGAGTAGAAGCTGTGGAGTAGAAGAGAGCATTATGCTGGAGCAGAAATTACACAGCTTAGAGAAACGGGGAAAGGAAATGGCTTTACAAGTATGCTTCTACACCACCTTCCACATGGGTGAAGTCCTGAACTTCCTACAGACTGGCTGGATAGCAGAGGGAAAGCCAAGGAAAGGGGGGAAGAGACAAAAATCTCAACGATACCCTGAGAACTCACTGGACTCTGTGTTGGAAAAATGGGCAAAAGCATCACAATGGTAGAATTCTGAATTTTGTGGGGTTTTTAGTATCAGTATTGTGAAGAATTTCTGTAATAACAGTCATCCCTTCTGGAGGCCCAAATCATCCCTAGCAATCAGAATTGCCCACTGAATCTGCAAGGAGATGCTTGTAGTTGCAAGTCCTTTGTGCAGCATCCCGTTCTGGGATACTGTCCCACACAGCCTGTCCAGCCACCACCACCAGGACACAGGAATGAAACCTCACCCACACTCCTCTTGCTTTCTGCTCAGCCCACTCCAGCCCTGGGAAAGCACAGAAGCCAGATAAGCCAGCTGTGCTCCAGAAAAAGATCACACAGCTGGTCTGACACAGCCGCCCTTCCCTGTGAGGCTCATCACAGGAGATGCTTTACTCCAAATATGTAAAAACGTAAAGCATCCCAGTAGGTCAGGTCTAGATTGTCAGACATACTTAAGAAATGGCACTTAAGAAATGGCTCTGGATTCAGGACATGGCCTGTCTGTCCCACAGCAGTACCGTATACGTGGAGCGCTCTTCTGCAGCACATTTTCAACATAACTTTCCTTCTCCACAGTGGAAGCAGGGTTCCAGTACACACGGCACGCTGAAAAGTTGGATGACAGGGACACCTATAAAAAAGGCAAATCTGTCTTTAAAATTATATATATACACACACACTTCATATACAATGAAGTCTCTGATAGATTGCAGAAAGCTTCCTAGAAAATTTCTTTTCATAAAAGAAGAAATTATATCAGACCAGAATCAGTTCATGAGTAAATCAGGACTGACCTACGCCCAGCCATGTCCCAGTGCAGCACAAACACTGTGCAGCTACAAAATCTGTATTGTATTTGGAAGAAGGCTGTTTCTTTCCTTTTCTCATGTTCTAAGTTGTTTAATTTACAGCGACGCCTCCTGAAAGCACTGTGTCTTGCCCACACCAGCCAGCATTTTTACATGCAGACATGTGATCTGGGACAAGCAATCCCCAAAGCTCTAGAGAGACAGAAATACTCTGTGAAGGATATTGCACATATAGAGCCAAAACTCATCCTGCCCGTGTAATTTTGAACACCTGTCTGACAACAGAATGAATTCAGCTGGCAAAATCACCTACTGCAGTCATGAATAACAAACCTTTTGTCATAGATGCAGCTATGAGGTACCATTTTTTCCATGCTTCTAATATCAAAGCTGAGTCCACCAAGCTTTTAGGCCAAACACTGCTATAATTTAATCTTTACAGAACAGCAAATGTAGAAGATAAAAACTACAGACAACAAACAAGAGTATGGAGACTGACTTAGTTCTTGTATCAGAGCTCTAACATCCCTTTCAAATCCACAAATTATGACACCATAAGCTACAATTACATACAAATCTCAATTCTTTCTTGGATCTTGCTTGACAATGACATTTTCTTAGGTGTGCCCTTTTTTTTTAACTAATCTCATGCATCACTTAGGTCTTCTGCCTGTAATGTTGCTGGTGAGTGACACAAGGAGCTGACAACTCTCACGCAGCTGCAAGAAGAAAAGACTCTTGGAAAGATACACTTATGTTGGTAAAACCAAGCTCCTCCTTCTGAAAGGGCAAGGCAAAGAGTTTATGTCTGAGTAACAGAAAAAAAAAGTCATACCAGGAGAATCACCAAAGAATTGCCCTAAGTTGCATTTTCATTGGAGTGGCAAAGCTCTCCTAGTATGTACTCCAGAGCCTGATCTTGCTGCACTCTGTTACATCAGAAGCAATGCAGTAAAACTCTTCTTGCAACATCACAACACCCAGGGGAGCTCCTTTGGCATGTCCATGCCAACTTCACAACGTAATCAGAGTGGCCCAGCACAAGCTGTACCTTTGGCACTTGCCTTGCAGATTTCCAGCTTGAGATCATAAAATTCTTGACTGACTTCACAGGTAGTTGCCATCTCTAACACAGCTTTATGAATAAGACCATTCAAGACTCTGCAGCGCATGTTATCTTTTTTCCTCATTTCTGTCAGGTCATTTTTCATTAAAAAGTCCAACTTCGTTGGTTTATGCAACTTTAAAAAGAAACAAACAACACATTAAACAGTAGTCGCACACTCGTATTAGGCAACTATATACAGTTTCATGCGCTTTACTAAGTATGCTTTTATTTCATTCTTGCAGCTGTGATGGCTTTCTATAGGTCCTATGTATCAAGTGTTTAAAAAAAAAAACTTCCGTTCACAAAATTATTGACATTCGTGTACTACAGTCAAAGTTTCTAAAGTTCCTTTTGTATTTCATAGCAAGTTATGAAGCTCCATAGATGTTTTCTCAAATACAGCATGTATTGACTGAAAAGCTTTGCTTGTTTGAAAAAACAAACATTAAAAAAATTTTTCATTAAACTAAGCTCACAGAAGTTTTAATCTGGATCAGTACTCAGGAGTGTGCAAGAGAGCATTGATGCTGGCAAAGATGAAAAATCAGTACAGAAGAGGAAACAGACATGGGGAGCCAAATGGCAATCCTGACACAGTCAAACTGGAGCCCTACTGTTTGTTCACAAAATCCCGCTATTTCTCCATCAGAAAATGCTTAAAAGTTTGAATCAATGACACAAACACAAGTCTGTTCCTCCTGGCACAAATAAACACGTCGCCTTAAGAGCTTGCACTTACTGTTTGCGGTCCCAGTGTAGGGCTGTCATACCAGAACTTCTTTCTTTTGGGAAAAGGAAAGGAAATCAGTCTTATCTTTCAGCAGCTCAGAGAAACAAGGATTCCCTGTGTAATTAATATTCCACCTGCCTGAAAGCACACCACAACACCCAGGTTTTCATGCAAGTAGTTCTCCCCACAGCAGGGGTGTGGAAAACAATGCTTCCCATCCACAGCTGAAGCTGCGCATAGACAGCAAGGGGGTGGAAAAGAACAACTCCGAGGTTTCTTTAGATTCAGAGAAACATTAAGGTTGGAAAATATGGCCAAGATCATCAAGTCCCCCATTAACCCAGCACTGCCAAGATCACGACTAAACCATGTCTCTAAGCACCACTTCTACACATTTTCTGAACACTTCAGGGACAGTGACTACACCACTTTCCTGGGGATCCTGTTCCATTGCTTGACCATTCTTCCCTTTCAGTGAAGAAATTTCTCCCAATATCCAACCTAAATTTTCCTTAGTGTAACTTCAGGCCATTTCCTCTCGTCCTGTCACTTGTTACCTGGGAGAAGAGACCGACCCCCACCTGGCTATGCCCTCCTTTCAGGCTGATGTAGAGAGTTTCCCCCGAGCTTCCTTTTCTTCAGACTAAACATCCCCAGCTCCCTCAGCCGCTCCTCACGGGACTTGTGCTCCAGACCCTTCACATGGACACGCCATGTTTTTCCTGTACTGAGGGGGCCCAGAATTGGACACAGCACTCGAAGTGTGGCCTCACCAGTGCCGAGCACGGAGAGACAATCACTGCCCTGACCCTGCAGGACACACTATTGCTGATACAGGCCAGGGGCATTGGCCTCCTTGGCCACCTGGGCACACGTTCAGCCGCTGCCGACCAGCTGAGATCGGCGGCTGGGGGTCGGTGCCTCTCTCTCCTCCGCGCTACCGGGGCCGCGGGAGCGCCCGAGCCCCACAGCTCCCCTTACCCCAGGGCCCACAGCCCACCCCGGGAGGGCCCCGCACCCCGGGAGGGCCCCGCTCCTACTTATTCTTGCGGAGCATTTTCCGCAGCATGTTCCTGGGGCCGCCCAGGGCGGCGGAGCTGCGCAGGGCCCGGCACCACCGCGGTAGCGCGGCCCCCCGGGCGCCCCACATTGCTGCCCTGGCGCACGGCACGGCACGGCACGG
>VXAD01012617.1:317576-381460 GCA_013399195.1 Dicrurus megarhynchus | reverse complement strand
TCCCAACCTCTTGGTTGCACACACCTGCTATCACGTCTGTCACACTGCACACCAGCTTCATCACCCCTCTTTGCCACTCACTCTTGTAATGCCCCAGCTCCAAATCCCTGGGTATTCTTTATTTTCACCTTCATCTCCTTATTTTTCACCTCCTTGATTAATCCTGTCTCGCTTCAGACACTTTCTAGAAAGCCTCAAGTGGGTCCCACTGCCTTCATCTTCCTTGCAGCATCTCCCAAAGCTCCTGCCTTTCCCTCAGTGAAATCTAAATAGGGAATTTGTGCAGGGTGTTGCCTCCTGGAAGAAGAAAGCCCTGCTACAGAGCAATCAGGTAACAAAAGATCACTTGACAAAAGACTTAATTCTCAGTGTCATTAAACTCCACCAGCCAGGGAGTTTGCCTTTATCTGCTTTGCCTTTATCACACAGACTTGCCATGTTCCCCACTAATCTCTGCTAACAGTTTTCCCCAGGCTGAGAGCTGCTGGGACAAGCAGGAGCAAACTGGAGGTCTGAGAGGTGCCCTGTCACAACACAGCACAGGAAAAGGCAGCTCTGGGCTTTATTTCCATGCCTCTCATGCTCTCCCCACGTCAGCCCACACAGTGAGAGTGTCATGGGAGCACAGCTCAGCAGACAGCTGCCATTGCCCGCAACGAAGGAATCTTAAGCCTTGAAAGAAAGACCCAGAACCGAGGTTGTGTGGGGAATTTCAGGAGCCATTTGAGCTCCTACTTCCTTTGAAAAAGCCCAGAGGGAGCTCTCCAATTTGTCACCCAGATGAAACACAAACCAGACCACGCTAAATGCTGAGCCAAAGGAATAAATTTGCTGCTACAAAGATTTATGCCAAGACAAACTTCATTGACATTAATAATTACACATACTGGTGTCCTACTGGGAAAATCTATTATCCCATAGGGGTGAGTTTAGAAAGACACCCACAAATGTTGGTAAAAACCAGCTGTGGATAGACAAGGAAGGGGAATGAGCCAGTCAGCTGATTAGACATGCATGCAAGCCAGAGACAAGTGGAAGGAGATCAAGCTCCCAGACAAACTATTCTGGCAACTGGGAGGTCCCAGAAGTGCAAAGAACCACAGAAAGGTAGATGTGACAATCTGTGGTGTTCCTACTTTTTGGCCATCACTAAAGGTAGCAGCTTAAACTGAATTCCCACAGTGCAAACCAGCTTAAGAAGGGATTAGTCTAAAGCCCACTAAAACCACGTAAATGATGGTGCAACCGAGGAAAAAACTGGGATTGGTTCTCTCTAAGAAGGAGTTGTTACATGCTCCGGTTGCTGGCGTCATGCTCACGAGTTGGAGCGTTCAGTGTTTGAACCAGAGGGGTAAAAGCAGATTGGTGGGTGGATCAGTGATTCACCTCTGGAAAATATGATAAAACACATTGGGTGAGGAGCCAAAACTGCACCTCCGAGTCTGGGAGGGGAGAGCTGGGGGAGGGACAGCAGTGTAGCCATTCCAGCTGCTCTGCTTGGATGTAAGTCATGGAGATGAGCCAGAAGAGGGAAAATTTAGGCTAAATGTCTGGGAAAAGCGATAGTGAGAATTATTAAGCAGCACTAAATTCCTCTGAGGAAGAGAGAAGCTCCAGTGCTTGGACTATTTAAAATCAGCCTCGACAATGCTCTCAGTAAGAGGAACTGTAGCAAAACAACAGAGCATGGCAGGGACTACACTGCGTGACCCAAGATCTTCTCCAAGTCTGATTTAATGATTAATTGCCTTCCCTTAGAACAACAGAGATTACTTAGCTTTTGTAGCTAATTGTTGTTGCCATACAACAGCGGTTTCTTACAAGAGGGGCTGGAAGGCAGCTCCTTCCCTCCAGTCACGGTTCTAGAGGCACACTCCAAATTAATATGCGAGCCCTGTCCCTGCAGTTAGAAGGATGCTATAAAAAGGTATCTGCTGACCTGCTTCTCAACTCTGCAGAAACACACTGAGTAAGCTGCTTTGGCTACCTCTGGAGAGCTACCCAATTAAGATGCTCTGAAGTGCAATTTCTTCCCAGTAAAGAAAAATGAAGCCACATGCCAGCCTTCCTCCCAAACTGCATCACTGGCTTCAGGGATGACATCACGTGTCACCTTGCAAGCAGCTGTAAACAAGCAGGAATCAGCTGTCACAAATAACTTCTGCACACAGGATGGAAAAAGCTCTCCTCAACCTCTATCATTAGGACATGACTGGGGAGCTCCTCAAAAGAAGCTTCCATCGTTCACCACCACACACATCCCCCAAACAGCCACTGTGCTCCACAAGATCTGGTCCGTGACAAGGCACCAGCAGACACCTGGATGGGGAAACTCACACCAAGAAGAGGTTCCCTGAGTTGGTAACAGCTTCCCAAGGTCATGCTCCACATCAGGAGCGTCCAGTGCCATCTGACAGGCTACAAAAGCAGCCACGGGCAGAGAGCAGAACCACAGCAGCATCTGCAAGAAGCTGAGCAGGTAATAACAGCGAATTGCCGCAAAAAATCCAGTGCTCCTCAGGTGGGAACATTGTCCTGAGCCAGGCAATGACATTTGCTGTGATAGCAGAAGCTGAGAAGTCTCTCCAGGTTCGACATGCTTGAAAGGAACCTCTGCTTGCATTCAGCAAATCCTCCAGTCCAGACTAACTTTGCTCATGGCTCTGCAGCTTTAACCTGCTGACCTGGACATGAACTATTAAATCTTTAGCTAGACCTTTAGCTTCAGATATTTCAGAGTTGAAACAGAAGCATTTTTAATAAAAATGGCTTTCCATCTGTGATCTTTTAGAGAGGAAAGAAAAAATATTAGTACCTTGCGGATTTAGTCAAGCAGCCTACAAAGCTCTGAGGGATAGAAGTCAAAAGGTGTCAGATTTTCGTGTGATGCTTGACTGTTGAGAAGGTGTGAGCCCACTAAAAATTGGCTCGGGGTTTCAAATCACTTATGTCTTGTTCGTGATCTGACTAGAGGAAGCAACACCTCTAGAAATAACCCCTGGAATTTATTTGCTCACCTTGCAGCACGAGCACCTTTCTGCTGAGCTCTCTTGCAGTCCAGCCCTCTAATAGCCCAAACGTGGTATTTTGGGGAAGAGGTGCCTCATAAGGACAACGTTCAGTTATTTTCTTCAACAGTGTAGGTTTCTGATGCTTTAAATCCCAGACTTGAGCAACAGAATTGACTTTCAAAGTCAAGTCTGAAAGCAACACAGATGCTTTCCATCAGCAGCAAGTACACAACATACCCACTTGGAATCCCATTAGCACCTACACTAAATTAAGGATTTACTTAAGTTGGGTTTTGCTTTAGAGCCTGGTAACAGCCAAACTGTTAAGGCAAGAACAACTCTCCTCTGGAGTCTTTTTTACCTCACAAGGTCACGGCTCGTTCTGTGCCAGTCTGCTGCTCTGCCCCCAGGGAATGCTGCTCCTCCACTTCACTTTGTGTGACAGGTAGGGTTCCCAGGATGCCTGGGGTGCTTGCAGCCCGTGCCAGCCGTGTGCTGTCCCCACAGGGATGGGCCCGGAGCCAGAGCCGTGCGTGCACAGCGAGGCTGGGTTACGTCAATGGTCAGGGAACAGAGAGTTACTGGGAAGGTTGTGCTCTGGTGTGCCTTGCTGCACTTCAAGTTCAAAATGTACAATTTATAAATGTGCTGTACCATGTGGCTCTTAACCCCCAAACCAACAGCTTTCCACAGCTGAGCGAGGAACTGGCCACAGATGCCAAGCTGTGATCCAAGTCCTTAATTCAGAGCGTTCCCAGGAGGGATCTTTGCTGAAATAAGACTCTCACAAGTAGAGACTGTTAAAGAATAACCCAGGCAACAAACCCAGGAAGCATCTTCCCCATCTAGCTACCCACAGGTGTTCTGTGGTGGCTGGGCAGTGATTCTGACACCGCTCACACAGGGGCAGATATTGTGTCATTTATCAAGCAGGCTCTGGAGGGTGAACATCTGCTGGCTGGAATTGCTGCTCACAACGATTCCCAGCCTTGTTTCCACGTGGAGCTGGATGTGTGAAATCTGTCTCCAAGTTCTGAGTGCTGTGTTTGTGACCTGAGATACATTAACAGCTCTGATGAATGAGAGCTCCAGCGGCTCTGCACCGCCAGACACTGGAGCGTGGAGGAGCACAGGTGATGAGTTACAGCAGAGCTGAGACTGGAAGGATGAGCATCATCTACTGCATTAGCAACACTGGGATCTCCTCAGTGAAGAAGCTGCACCTTCCTCCTCTGTCTCTACAAAAATGCTTTGCCAAACTTAATTTAAGAAACAAAAGCCTTCTGCACCCCCCACTGCCCAGCAGCAAGTCTGTGTTTCCAAGTGCCCCTTTTCAGGGAGAGATGCAGCTGGCAGATCCTTCCCTTTCCATACTCAGTTCCTTTTACAGAATTAAAAAATAAAAAAAACAACTTTGAAAAATTCAAGCCTTTTTCAGCTGCATGCTCTGTAGCTGCAGCAAACAGGGCTGGCAGCTGACAGCAGGTAAGGCTGGGGAATGTGACACACAGCTGGTGCATTCAGAATGTGGATCCCAAGAGAGTGCCTCCAGCCCCAGGCACACTTGCTGCTGCTCCAGGAGTGCCTACAGCTTGTTTTCAACTGCACTGTCTGCTGCAAGGGGCTATAATCTCACAGAAGAGATGATCAGATTTGTGCCATGACAGGCCAGGCCTGAGCTCCGAAACTCTGGCAGCAGGTTGGCTCCACTTCACCCATCTCCAGGATTAGGGGAGCAATTCTCGTGTGCTCCAATGGGTATTTCAATTTCGCAGCATTTCATAGCTGTTAAAATGCCAATTGTTAGGAACAATGGTTCTCTTTAGCATAGAAAGGCTCTCAGCCCAGGCATTTTCTAATTCCAAATTCGACTTGAAGAAGTATCTGGAAAGACTTAATCTTCCTCACCAGTGCAAATCCCTGTTTCAGAACCCACCTTCCTCTTTGAGAGGTGAAGGTCTCACACCCGTGGTGGCAAAGACACCTCACCCAGCCCACCTCTCCCACTTGGTATGACCTCAGCAGCCCACATGCCACCAGCAGTGTCACCACTGCTTTGATTGTGAAAAGCCAACACTACAAGAGCCAGGGAAACCTGTACAACTCCCAGAGACATCTCCATGGCTGCCAAACACCCAGGAAGGTCAACACAGCCTCTCACAGACCTTTGGGCAAGGGCTTGTTATTATTTGGTGACAGGTTCTGCAGAGGGCAGGGGACCACAGCCCCCACAAGCACCAGGAGCTCCCAAAATGCTGACAAGGCCCTGCAAGGGTGTCCCCCACCAGAAGTTAGGAGCACACAAATAACTAAGTCAGATTTTCTTTAGCAACAGGCACACTCCAAAGGCAGCTTTTTAATCTGACAGCAGCTTTTTAATCTGACAGAAGTGAAAAAGATGAAGCAGAGAGCAGGGACTGGGGTTTGTTGAGCCCTGCAGTGCTGTGTCCAGTCTAGCTTTACCCTTTGGATAAATCTCTGCTTGACTGGGGGTTAAAGCTGAGTCAACAAGTCAAGAAAATGATCACGATTACTTTGGGATGCAAGGGAGAAGCCTGGTGTTCAGCATCACGAGATGCAAGGTGACTAGCAAACACAAGACTCTCCAGCTATATTTTACCTAAGTAAGCCTCTGAAAATATTTCAGTCTTCCTCATCTTCTTGCAAAAACGTCTTTTTCGTTACCTTGTCAAATATTTTAGTTTCTCTCCGTGATTACAAATGTCAAGATTAAATGAGCTGTATTGGGTGAAAAGATTAGAAATGGTAATAAAAATAACCCGAACAAGACATGAATTCATTACTTCTGAAGAAGTTGCCTAAGGAATGTACAACTAGTCTTTGAAGTGTATAATTAACATGACAAAAAGTTGAAAGCTATCAGTTTGGTTACTTCAGGACTTATTTTTCTTGTAACTAAAACCAAAAAACTCCCACCAGAACAGGAGATGAACATAAGGTCCTCAGGTTCAAACCAGCCCTGCATCTGCTTCAACATTCCCTAGCTGAGAAAAAAAACCACATTAAGTAAATTCAGCCTGATGAGTGTTTTGGTTCTTCAATGAATACAGGAACATTTGTATTCTCTACTCCTATATTATGCTGTAAATTGTTCCCTAAGTAGGTCACCAAAGCGATTTCTGAATGTTTCTAGACAAATCCTTTCCACATGAACCCACAAAACAAAACCAGAGCCTTGGCTGTCAGGGCACTGATAGATCTCCATCAAGCCCACTGCTGTCAAAAAAGTAAAGGGAGTGCTCTTTTTAACTTGGCATCTGCTATCATGATTCAACTCTTTGCAGAGAAATATACTATTACTCCATATGGCAGCTTCCCCAATTGTAAAAGGGCAGCCAACTTCTATGGCAATGAGAGCTTCAGCAAATTAACAACTGAGTCTGGCACTAATGAATGCTCCACTGTCTCAACAGAAAGTAGCTGGAGGTTTCCTCACATGTTTTCTCTTAGCTTTGTTCTAGCAGGAGATGCTACAAGAAACAAACTGTGTTCCAAGCCCTTTAGAGATTTAATAACCCAAATACTTCACTTCCTTCCTGATCAAAGGAAGCAGCGACTTGAGGCTGCCTTGTTGGGAGTCTGGGACTGGGACTGTCACCTCCACACTCCCTTCAGAGCAGGAGCCAGATCTCACCACAGCTGACCCAAATGCAACCTCACCTTCACGCCCTGGTTGCAGAGGGAATCCAGCTCTTCCAGAGGCTGGAAGGGCCAGCTGTGGAATGGAAGACAGGCCATGGAATTCATTGACTGTCTCTGTGCTCCCCCGTCGCATGACTGTGCTCAGAGCCCGAGTGTGGGACTGCTCCTTTGAGTGCCAGAGAAGCTATTTCAAGCTGTTTGCCCAAAGAGTCATCAATAAGTCATAAGCCCCAGAATGGAAGTCAAAAGAAGGGGAAAAAACAGTTGCTCAAGCAGAATAAATAGTAACCTCCACTGCATTCTCTTCAATTAAAAAGAGAATGAGCTGCTTCGAAATATTCCCCTCTATGGGCTGCTACTCTGCAGGAACCCAACCCAGTTCCACCTCCTGGAGACCTGAGGTGAGAGAGACAGCTGCAGTGCAAGTTAACTGCATTTTGGGATACTTGGAGAATCATCCTGGAGGACCCAGAGCAGAGGCAGGAGTCGCTGACCTCCACTCCGCAGACTGGCTGCACACGGCAGCGGTGGGGAAGAGCCTCCTTCCAGTAAGAATTGTCTGCCTGATGACTTCCAGACCACGGGAGACAGTCTCTGGTCCAAAGCAGAAGGGAACAACTCCCTGGATCTGTCCTGTCTTTATCAGATTGACAGCCCCAATCTGATAAAGAGGCTCCTCCAGGGAGTGCTGTCCCTGCCATGCACTGACACCATCATTAATGAAACATCGGCTGCTCACGTCATTTCTCCTCTGCCTTTCCTGGAACAGGCTGTTTGCCTCGGATTAAGCCATCTGGGGCAGGGATGTGCCTTTGTGAAGCACCCTGGAATTTAAGAGCACTAGAGAAATATTAATCACTCAGCAGTTGCCATCGTTCCTGCAATTCCTTTAACTGCCTCAATTCTTACTGACAGCTGTCTCTGCCTGCTCCACCACAGGTTCTTTCTCCGTTCAGACCTGCTCCAGTTCTTAAGTCCAGCCAAACCCCATGCCCAGTTTACAGAACAGTGTTACAGGAACAAAGCCCTCCATCTACACAGATGCAAGCAGTTGGTTTGAGGTGTTTGGAAAGTTACAAAATTCAAGAAGTTTCTGTTTCGGTTTTTCTGGGAGAAGCCAGGAAAAGGAAGAGGATTAAGTTTCGGCCAGACTCGAAGCCCAAATCCATGAGGTCTGCCTGGTTACACATGGTATTCTGTGATTAGAATCTTACCACACTGTGCTGGGCCAAACAAACTGGGCTGAGCAGCTGCTGAGCTCCCCCCTGCCCAGAACGAGACAATCCTTACCTGGAGGTTGTTCAGAGGCTCCATTTTCATGACTGGTCCCAGAGTGTTGAGGGGCAGGGAGACATCAATACTTTGGTTTGGCATCAGAGGTGTGTGAATGGCCAGGGGGGTGCTTGGGATGACCCCAAAGCTGGGCAAGAGAAAAAACAGAGGTGATGAGAGCAGCCCTGCATCGTCCAAAATATGTCCAAAATATAATGTTCCTTTGGTCAAGCACCACCTGGCTCATCTTCCCACCACTCCTGAGCTGCCCCTGCTGTTACTCCAGGGAGGGAACACTGCTCAAATGAGCAGACAAAGTAGGACAAGGCATGGGAAACTCACTCAGGGTGATCTTGCTGACAAATTCACCATCCTGCCCCAGGGACCAGCTCGTGGGAACTCTCCCATTTCCTGCATGGCATTGGTCTGTGTGCTGAGCACCAGCCTGCCCAGCAAGGAATGACGTGGACTCAAAGCCAGGTGATGTTTCTCTCTCCCTGAGCTCCAGAGCACTGCAGGTAGGGTGTAGCACACACTGCATGGCTGCTGCATCCCTGGGAGCTGTGGCAGAGGGAACTGGAGCCAGCACAGAACAAATAGCAGCCAAGGAGGAACATGTGGCTTGGAACAGCACTGCAGAACAAATGAATCAACACATCCAGCTGCCTGGTCCTGAATGACAGCACCTGGCTCAGCTGCTTGGTTGGAGGCTCCTTCACTGGGGATGTGTCCCAGCAATGTTTACTTGCCTGTGCAGCCCAAGGAACATTTAATTCCACAGGCACCTCTGCTTAGCATGGAGAAGAGGGAAAGCAGCTCACATTTAACACAGCACTCCTGTACCATGGACCAGCTGCTTTCCAAAAGCAGATGGAAGCGCAGATGCTTCGGAGTCCACTCATAAATGCATTTCTCTTTAGCAGAATTCACATCAGCTCAGAGGTCTCAGGGCATTTGCAGGATGGATAGGTGTGTATTTTTATTTTACTCACTAAAAGCCTGATGATGTCTCTGCACAGTCAGTCACATTTATCAGGTTTGTCACTCTTTCAGAAACCAATAAATGGCCCATTCTTGGTTCTCCTTAGTTTTCAGCTCTGGGGAGCTGAAATAGGAATATTCCTAGCAAGGGCTTAGCCACATGATTTGCCTTCTGCAGCCATTTCACTTTGGAGGACACAACCCCTCGTGTTTTCCCTAGGACTCAGAGGAAAACCAAACTTGCAGTTTGTTACTAAGGGGCTGAGATATTACAGCACACCAGAGCTTTAGCTTTCTTTTATTTTTTTTTTAATGCTTTATCCCAAGACTGCAGTGAATGCGATTAGCAGCAGCAGGAAAGGAGGGTAAAGCAATAGAAACTTCCCAATCACAATCCTTAATATTTACACTTAAAGAACCAGCCCTCTGCAGCTCTTTCTAATGCACCAGCCACAGTGGAAAGCAGTGACAGGAGAACAGCATTTGTAAAAGAGTAAATAGCAGTAGGTTGTGCTGCAAGAGGAAAAACTGCTGGTTTACTGTACAGTATTTTAACTTTCTACATCCTCAAAGTACCACATAGGTGTGGCTAAAACACAGCTTGATGGATGGGGGGAAAAAAGAATCACAAACAAAATGCCTTTTTTTTCCCCCAGGCTAATTTGCATGAAACATTCGCATCTAGCAGCTTATCCAGAAAATATGGCAGTCCAGGGAGAACATTTAGTAAGACTTACTTAGCATAATGACTTTTCTAAGTAAATCTTATTCGTCCCAAGAAATCCTGAATTTGCAAGGTTAACAGTGAGATTAAAGAGATGGTTTCTGTGGATCTTCACCCTTTTCCAGTGAAGTGATATTAAGAAATACAGAGAACATGCCAGTCACAAGATACTCTTTGCAGTCTTGATAAGAAGTAGCCTGGTCCTTGCTGAAGATAACACATAGCAAAGCACAGGATAAACTCTCTGAGGGTAATTGTGGGAAGACACTGTGGCTATGCTGCCATGTCGTGTCCTTTGGCTGAGATGGGTTTCCAAGAACCATCTGAATTGTATCATCCAAGCTCTAAACTTCTAAGTGGCTGCTTCTGACAAAATTGTTCTGCTGCCTATTAGAGGGAGAGCATCTGCCAGAGGCTCCCAACTTGCAGCTCCTTCAGTGACAAGCAGCTTTATTAAGGAGTCCTGTGCTTCCAGACAGTCCGAGGGGCAGCACAGCAATTAAGTCAGGAGGCAGAGGCATCACAGGTTGATACTTGTGCAGTTCAGATCCTGCCTGTCTGTGCTCTTGTTTTCCCCAGGGCACTCACTGGCTATAAACCCACCAACCTGCCTAACACCTCCTGAGGCCACTGAAAAACTCCCCAGAGGTTAAATGGGGCAGATGCTGTTTCAGAGCTGGGACTGTCTGCTGCCTGTTTCCTCCCAGATTTATCAGTCCGTGTTTTCAGCCCTTTCACGCAATTTTGGTGTGATGGAGAGGTCAGGCTGTATCATCCAAGCTATTTCCATGACTGCATTATACACCCAAGCACAAGTCCTCCCTAGATTTAGCAGTGTAGGCACAAACTCCTTTCCCATTGAACGCAGTGCATTGCTATTAATTCCTTACCTGTTCTTATTGAACTGAATGGCAAAGTCAGTCATGTGCTGCAAAGCCTTATTGGTAAAGTTCATCTCCATGTAGATGTGTCCCTGCCTGTGGCTGAATGTGCCTGAGATCTCCAATCCTTTAGCCTTCACTGCAGGCAGCCAAACCTTGAACACAAGAGATGTCATTCAGCGTGAGCAGCCTGGCCTGAAGATAACAAACAAGCGCAGTTTTCCAATAAACAGAAGTCCTGAGCTCAGAAATCCAGCTACATTGGCACATTAAGCCCACAAAGGCTAAAGAAACACCACAGGGAAGATGGGACACGGGGTGTTGAAAGGATGGAGCTCACCACTGAGGAATAAGCTTGCTGCTCCTAATCCATATTTGTTCACAGCACTCACGTAAGAAATCGAATTTACTACAGCATTAGTGTGCACAAGAGCAGCGACAGCTTGTGTCCATCACACCAACATGAGACTCACCCAGTGTGCTGCTGGACAGCCTTCTCCAAGGGCTGGTGGGGCTATTAGAGGCAGGACAATACTAAAAGTTTGAACCAAATAAAATCACAGGGCTGATACTATTATCTGCTGGGTTCTGGATTCCCAAATCACCTCTGTGGGAAAAACCCAGACTCAAATCTGAGTGGTGCAAAATGAGACAGTACTTAGCTCAAAATTACTGTGGGTTTTTTGTACTTGATCTTTATATATGGTGTAATAATTGCAAGGACCGAAAGCTTTGAGTATGGTCTGCAGCACCTTGAGATCCTCGATTTCAGAGGATGGTTTAAGATTATCCATCCATGGACTATTTGAGTGCTAATTTCTGTTTACTCCCTTTCAGGAGCCTGAGCTCCCTGTGGCTGCCCCACAGCCAGTTTCCAGAACCATGTTCTGCGTCTCATGATCCCTCCCAACTTCCCGCTTCAGCCAAAGCCCCTGCGACCTCTGATGCTGACAGAGCATTTCTCTGCATTCCCCTGCGGCACCATCATCCCAACCACGTGATTTTACCTCCACTGTCACATTGGATTCCTCCAAATAAACAAATCTGCTAGGAGAGTTGTTGCAAACTGTGTCTTGCCCTCCGTTTCCTGGGGAAGCTCGTTAAGAAGCAGGTCTGCAGGAAAGCTCCTCTGATACAAAGTCTCAGATCTTATCTAAGCCATTCTTGAGAGAAATACTGCCACAGGTAAAATGAGGGAACTGCTAAAATGCCAGGAGTCTGGAACTAATAACTAACATGGTCTCCAACACATTGCTGAAAAGCCCAGGGCACCCCTAACGGGACTGAGTTGAAGTTTTAACACCAGAAACCCACAATAAATGGGACAAGGGAGCAATGTCAGGTTTGTTGCAGCCCAAGGGAAGGCAGTAAAGTGGGGATGATTGGTTTTCCTTACGTACAGACTTGGGAGCCACATATCCTCCAGGAGCCATCCCTATGCCGGACGAGAGCTCGAAGAGATCGTTGAGTCCACTGCTGACCACTGCTGGGGTGGGAGAAGGGGCAAAGGTGGCTGGCACAGAGGAGGGAATGTAGGTCTGTCCCACCTGGAGGAGTCAGAAAGAACAGGCACTCATTAACACCACGTGTGAGCACTGCTTATTAAACAAAGCATGAACTCGGGCAATATCCTAAATATTTTAAAGCCATTTGCAGCTTCCCCACTGATTTATCAATAGTGCTAAATTATGCATTTGAATTCCAAAGCTCTTGGCAGCTAATCCCTACACTCGGCTGTCACCTCAACCAAGCTTCCACATCATTTTTTATAGCTCCACTTATCTATTCCCACTGTAGCGGAATCTTTCTTCTCCATATCTCCTTCTCCTAAGACAATATGCTTTGTGGATCTACCCTACATAAACCCAGGGAAAAGAGCAAAAGCTTCAAATCTTCCCCCAACTACGTCAGCCTTCAGGAACCTGCAAGATTTTGCATATCCAGAGATAGCAAGGGAGTCATGACCGTGTTGTGTACTCCCACCCAAAGCCAGAGCTCTGCGTTCTCAGCACTGGGGCCCAGAAGGTTCATTACATGAAGCAGAGTCTGCCAGAGGACAACATTCCTGCAAGAAAGGCAATCCCAGTTCCCTCCCAGGACTTAAATGAGGGCACCAAAGTGGGGATATTAACCTTTAGGTGCCCAGCCTCAGACGGGACAGTCACACCCAAGTTACGCTCCCAAATTCTCCTCGTAGCAGGATGAATGCTGTGCTTGAGAACAGGATTCCCCAGCCAGTAGCCCAGAAACAGGCAGAGTGAGCAGGACAGAACTGCCTGGGGGGTTTTAGCTGGCCCAGGAGGGCAGAGACCTGGCTTTGTAGGCATGATCAGCACAGGAACTATCTGCCACGTCCTGCTGAGGGCTGCCTGGGTGTACAGGTGCACTGTGCCACCGGCTCTCCTCTGCCCTCGTGCTGAAGGAAGAAAGGAATGCCAGATCCACAGGGAAAGGAGGAGAGAGAATGACTGCAGCCATAACAAGGGTCTCTGAAAAGCCCTCCCTCCAGAAGGGAGTATGGCTTCCCTCACTCAATTACTGGATACAGAGCCCTGGGAAGAGGGACTGGAGCTTTCTAGAGGGACACCACTTCTAGCTGTGGGTTGGAAGCACACTCCCTCCTGCCTGCTGCATTTCCAAGCCGTGTTTCATTCCCTTTCCATGCTTTTCTAGAAGAAGCTGCTATGAGCTTGAAGCCAAGGGTGCTTTGAAAGCAGGTTGAAACTCCCCCATGCCCTGGCTGTAGGCACAAGGACACTCACAAAGCACAGGCACAGAGGAGGTGGCCGGTGGCAGCACTGACCACATGTAGTAGGAAAGCTCGGAGCACCGGACCCTGACGTCCAGGAGAAAATCTTATGTGGACTTTGGGAGGAGAAAGCACTGTGTTCAGGCAACTCTGTGGTGCCACTGGGTTAGGGTTACAGACCAGGCTTTGTGAGTAGGGATGAGCATCCTTGGCCTTTCATCTGCTAAAGCAGTTGCACAAGGATGAGGCACTGCCAGGGTTAACGCCGGTGCTCCAACTAAAAGCTCTGAGGAAGAAGAGCTAAGCAGAGAGAGTGAACAGCTCTGGCCCTGGCTGCTCTTAGGAAAGCCCAGGTGGCAGCTGGACTCAAATCAACATAGGTGGGGACCCGTGTGTTTCATTTGCATTTATCCATTTTCAAACATCCTTGGGCCTTTAAAAAGCGCCTTCCAGCAGGAAACGGGTGAGGGTACACTGAAAAACCCTGAGCTTTGAGCAGCTTTGGAAATTGGGGAAAAAAATGGAATGGCACTTACTGCCGGGCTTCCTCCAATGCCCCCGCCAAGGTCACTGCCAAGCTGAAAGAGAGAAGGAGAGAGAGGAGAGGAAGACCGAGATCATTTAAGCCAAGTGTCAGCCGGCCGGAGCGGAGCCCGGGCGCCGCGAGCACGGATCGCTCCTGCGTGCAGGACAGAGGGAAATGCAGTGCTGGGAAAGCACAGGGAACAGAGGGGCTGCTTGCTGCTGTGTGAGCAGAGCTACTTGGAGAGCTACCCCACGCATTTGCTGTGGACAGGAGCGTTTTGCAGGTTAATAAGAACAAAAATCCATCCCTTCCCGCGGCTGTTTCTGCACCAAAATCTCCTTTCTTCGCGTTTCGTGCATCGGTGCTTCCCCTTCAGCCCTGCTGCTGCCAGCAGGCCCCAAGCAGCTCCACAAAACCCAGTGGGGTAACTGTGAAATGGCATAAAAATAAAACTGACAGGAAGGCTCGCTTCCTGAAAGCTTCAGTTTTCTAGGGAACAGCCACGAACCACGGGCAAACACAAAGCATCTTGGCTGTGTTCCTCCGACACGCGGCTCTTTTCAACAAGGAAGAAAGAGAATGGGATCCGTGCTGCCTCTTACAACAGCTCAGAGAGGGGGGCTCTGAAGATGCTCCCCTCCCTCAGACAGGGAAGAAACAGCTTCATCATGTAATGGGTGCTCCAACAGCTAAGAGACCTCGCAGTGCACCAGGCTATTTCAGTACCAGTTACTGCCAAGCTACACATTCCCAGTCTGAAGTGACTGAAACATTCCTCCATAAACACTAAATCCTCTCTGGGGCCCTTCTGCAGCCCACCTAGAAGCTCTCCCCCCACAAGTTCCCTTTACAAAGCACCCAGACCGTGTTCCCAGTGACAAAGCCCATTTTTCAAACCTCCACATCACTCTACAATGCTCAGGAGAATTCAGAGATCAGGACAGGCTCCCAGGCTTGGCTACAAGCGCTGCTTGCAAGTGCAACATCACTCCTGTGAATATTTAAACTGCACTTAACAGATGACTGATAGCCAGGAGGAAACAAGCACAGATCTGCAGTGGTTATTCACTGCAGAGACATCTCCAGGCTTTTCTGTGTCCCAGGCTTTTCTTCTGAAGACCAGGGTAATTTTTTTTTGCCTAGAACAGAGGTTTTTTTGGGTCACGTTCAGACAAGGAACGTGACCTGACAATGCGCACAGAGGATGATGCAAGTGCAGGGGTCAGGTAGGAGGCAGCCCCATTGGGAAAAGGCTGGACTGGCAGGCCAGAACACCACAGCTCACCTTGTGGATGGTTCTGCTCTTCCATTTGATAAGGGTTTGGGGAGTTAGTTTGCTTTTAAAAAAAGCATGTGACAAACTCAGTCAACAAAGGCTCCAGATACATTGTTCAAGTTAAGTGCTGATGTGTCAGAATATGGAACAAATACCCCATAGAGCTGAAGGAGAAGCTTCCAGGAGTGAAAAAGGCTCTGACCTTTTCCCTCTGCACAAAAAACTTGGAAATTAACTTTGCTCTGATCCCTTCCAGCCTGTTCCCTGAGAGATCTCACAGCAAATGTGTTTTGTGCTGGTCAAGAGATACCATAAAGCTTCATACCTCTCTCCATCAGAGCACAGATAAAAAGGATAAACTGCCCTGAGAAGAGCAGCAAAGGTATAAGACAGTGACTTACCAGATGATAACTAGCCTCCATAAAACCTGTAAAATGTGACAAATCCCTGTGCTTCCCTGGATCTTTCTTCTATCCCCTGGCACCTCTCCTTCCCCTAGGAGCCACCTGATGCAACATTAGCCACCCTAAGTAGGTGCTAGAGAAGGACAAATCTCAATTTGCTTTTTGTTAAAAAGACTTAAGAGCTTTTTTCCTGTGTGGGACTCAGTTTATCCCTATGTGAGGTCATGGCAGAAGCTGAGAAGATTCCTCATTTTTTTCAACAGCCACCTCTCCTGCAGCAACCCAGGCTCTTGCAGTCCAGTTTTGCTTAGCTGACTTAAAAAATAATAGATAAAAGTGAGTGATTCCAAAGTCAAAAGAAGGATCAGAGACCAAAGGAAGCCAGCCAGAGGATGCAAATCCAATTAATATTGAGCTTATAAAATAAGGCTTATTACACTGTCAAGTCTCCCCCACAGAAACAGCCTGACAGAGCAGAGTTTTGTTCTATTGACTGCTCTCTAAGCCAAGCCATGGTTTAGATTAATATATCAGATCATTTACATCTTGTTACTGGCTCACTGAGGAGTAGTAAATGCAACTATTACACCTCATCCCTATTCATAGTCTCGCATGCAGATGAACTTCATGCTTTATATTGACAGGCAGCGAAGTCCAGAGGAAAAGAAAGAATCCAGTTCATTTCCAGATATTACTGTGTGCACGGAGGATTTCTGCTACTGTTGTCTGCAGCAGCAGAAAGGCTGGTTTATCAAGCAGCAAGCATTTTACAAAGGGTATTATGGAAATGACTGAATAATTCTGCATAATCAAGCCAGATGTTAACTATTCTACCATTTCCTACTACATTCATCAGAAGGAGCTGCAGGGTAGGAGCCCAACCTCAAAGAGCTCGTACACTGAGGTTGGCTGGAAGGGACAGGGAATGACATATTGGGGTTCCTCAAGCTAGCCACGAGTCCTCCGTTTTCCCTAAATGTCAGGCCTTGGGGCCTGAAATTCTGAAAGCACAATTTGGATTTATTGCTTGAGTTAAGACTCCAGCCCTCACAAGGAGGAGGGGAAAAAAAGCCCTGACTGGCCCAGAGAATTTACCACGAGCCCCTGTGAGTTTCCAGATTGGACCCAACATCTCTTTCCAATGCCAGGAAGCTCTGAGCTGCTGCAGCCCCTCTTTAGTGGCTGGAGGGCTCTGCAGAGCACAGCCTGAGCCTCTCCTGGCTCCTGTGCTCGGGCCCAAGCACTGCAGATGTGCTCCAGAGCCGCAGAGCCAGCGCCAAGGAGCTGCAGCTCCTCCAGGTCCCTACAGGCAGAGCTGGCTCTACCCGGAGTGGAGAGAGAAGTGACAGCATTTCTACTGCACCAGAAGTTAAAGGGGGGAAGTTAATAAAGAACTGATCAGTTCCACATCAGATCCGGGCTGCACTTCCTCTTGCAGCAGCACAAAATCTCTTTTTCTGTTTTTCTTGCCTGTCACCCTCCCATGGCACCGATGCTTTCCCCATTCAGGAACTCCAGGTCTGTTTCTCCTCCTGCGAGACGCCCGAATCATAACTTTATTCCAAACTCAGAATGATGGAAGAGACGGTAACAGTGATGTGTGTGAGTAAGAGGGAATGAGGAAGACAGCAGGAACAGGAACCAATTACCCACGGAGTGTCCTCTCCCATCTGGAGTGACAGGCAGAGTGCAGAAGGAAAGAAACAGATATTAGTCAGGCATAAGTGCTGCTGAAGCAATTCCCCAGGACTAGCAGCTCTGGTTAACCATTTCCATTTGTCTCATGGGCAGATAGACACTCCTGCCAGAAGGACAACCTGGATCTGCCTTACAGGAGGGTCAGGAACAGCCCCACAGAGGAGAGGACCACATTAATAGAGCTGTCAGCCCCACTCGGGCTGAAATGCTCTCTGTGAAGGTGGGGTGGACAAGGGCTGGCATTTGATGGTCCAAGGGAATTTGAGGCACTGCAAACTCCTCATCCTGATCCCAAAGTTGGCAGCTTTAGCCTCTTGCTGAAGAGCACAAACCCTCTGCCCAGGATGAAGATCTGCCAGCTTCAGGAGACGAACAGGGAATCTCAGCCCCCAAACACATAAAAGTTCTTCAAACAGGAATTCTCTTTATTCCCTCCAAACCTGTCCTGCCATAACAGCACCCAAGCAGCCACATGGGTTTAAAGAAGAGGTTGGGCTCAACCCTGTATCAATAAAAGCAGCGCCATCACCTCTTCTCAAACTGCATCAGCACCTTTACTTTGCACAAGTTGTCTTGGACGGCGCTGCAGCTGCTCTGCGGTTGGAGAGCCTTTGCCCTGCAGTTCCAGCCCTGTGGAAGCAGTTATGCTGACTTATGAAGTGTAGCAATGCTGGAGTTACTGCATTAGGAGGGTTTATTTGCATCTTAACAGCAGCTTGTAATGAAGTGACTCTGCTGAAGTGTTCATGTGATCCTGAGGGGCTACAATCACTTCTGCAAAATGACGTGAGGCTTTTGGAGCACCAAAAAATAACAGGGAGGGTGGAGCCAGAGACAGAAGCTTCAACAACCACTGCTCAGCAACTGCCTTGCCTTGTGTCCACAGCATAATCAGGACTTCCAGGGCAGCTGTGCATTCTGTGGACCACAATTCATGGGTTAACAGGGGCCAATTGCTGCCTCCTCTCTCCCTCACACCACAAATCAGGAGTCGAGCACCACAGCTCGAGGTGCTGCCTGCACTCAGTACCACGGCAGCAAGGAACACGAGGCATTTACCTACGAGGAACAGGGTGAGGTGCTGAGAGCAGGGCTGCTGGCAGCCCCCTCGATGCAGGCTAATCCTGTCAGAGAGCCCTGAGCTGCAGGACAGACCGTGTGCATGGGCTGCAGGGATCTCATTGCAGACACCACTGTGGCTCACACAGAGGATTGGAGTGCCTTGCTTGCTGCCTGTTCTGTGTGTTTGCACACCAAGGCAGGCTTGCAGAGCAGAAGGGCTGCTCTCCAAACCAGGGACAGCTGTGTCAAAGCTGCTGGAGGACAGGTGCCAACACCACGGTCACCAGTTTCACTGCACTTGCTGCTAACGCTTTACCCTGCTGAGTGATTTCCATCAGCAAGCAAAACTGACTCCTAACCATTTTCATTCTCCAAAGAGTAAAAAACAATCAGCTCACAAAGCTCTAGCAGTCCTGTGACTGCTACAACAGCTTTGAATCAGATATGAATGAGTGACCCACCAAAATAGCTCCTTTTCCACACCAGCCCTGCCCCAGCAACACGTCCTTTGTCAGGAATTTTAACAGATTCCTTTTATAGCTCATCAAACCTCAACATCCCAGATAAAAGGAGTCACTCAGCTCCTTGTCAAAGGCTGGAGGAGCACTCTGGGAAAGCATCACATCCACTGCATAAATGGATGCTGGGGCTGACCTGGCACAGACACGCTCCCACTGTAGTTCCAGGAAAAGGTAAATGAAGTAACTTTCCTAAGATTATACACAGCAAGTCACCTGCAGAGCCAGGAGAGGAATGTGGCAGCCAGGGCAGAGCTGAGGTCACTCTGGGGCTTTTTTATAAAACATTGGTGAGTCCCTAATCAACCCCAACACTCCAGGGTGTCGTCCATTGAGGCCAGACTTTGAATTCTCCACTTGAAAGCAGTCAGACAGGAAGGGAGTGACACCAGCAGCCCCTGCTCACAGCCTTTGGGATGAGGCAGGCACTTCAGACTGCTGGAACAGGGCTTTCTTCCCAGGCTGCCAATCCTATGGCGCCTGGAGCTCAGGGTGAGCTGGTGCTCAGCTCCCACCCTCCATCCCACTGCAGTGGTGGGACACAGCCCTGAATCGTGTGGAACAGACCCTTGGGGTCAGATCCCCCTAAATCCAGCCTGATTACACAGAGGGGCACAGCCCCACCTGGAACAGCCCAAACCAGTCCAGCTATTACAGAAAACTGGAGATATTCAGTGTTCATCAAACAGCTTTTCAGTTTAGGACGTAAATCAACCTGACCAGCTGCCAGTCTCGAATCAATAATATTCTTGTAGATGAGTGGCTAGAGTATTAAATAAAATCCTTACATAACAGACAATCCAAGGCTGTCCATTCCTGCAGATTTACTGCTCTGCCCCTGGAGCCAGCCTTCCTGGCTCCTGGCCACAGTGCCCTGCTCCCATCCAACGCAGGGGCTCCCAGGAAGCACCGTGTGCCCACAGAGCTCTCACGCTGCATGGATTTGCAGAACAAATGAACACACGACAAGGTTTAAAGGCAAAAATGTCATGTCAGCACAGATAGACGTCCTGCAAAGCACCACACCATTGCACAGGAGTTGGGAGAGTGACTGGAACCTGCAGGAAATTCAGCCACTTGAGGAGAAAAAAGCATCAGATTCCAGCTGTTGGGATGCACAGCTCTGCACCCAGCACTCTGCTGTCCCAGAAGTTCTGTTTCTCCCCCATTAGTGACTTTACACTGTGGAGCTGGAGAGCCCAAATAGTTTTGTAAAGTGGCCTTGGTCACCATCTTATAGGAAAAGAAAATTAAGCAGAGAAGAACAAGATCTGCCCACGGTGGCAAACGGACACAACCTGTTCCCTAGAAAACAGCTCTCCCTAAGTCCTACAGCAAGTCTGCTCTGCTTATAAGCAATGCTCTTGTACCAAAGGCCCTTTTTCTCCCCTTTTTAATTGTTAACACATGCTCAGCATCCGTGCATGCATGTTACATTTAATACCAATCACAGAACTCACTATGGAGATAAAATAAGATTTACTCACTAAAGAAATTAACCTCTCAAGCAGCTGGAGTCTCACTGGTCATGGGGATAAATATCTAGCAATGCTGAGGACAACTCAAATGAACAATATTCATTTGGTGTTTATGTGGTTTTACACCACACAATCTCTATTTAAACGCCTGGAATTAAAATAAAACCCCACAGTTTAAGAAATGGAAATGCAGAATGACATTTTCCATGGAAGTTTCTGGGTTAGCCCCACTGGGACTTCAACTGCAACAACATCCCTCTGATGAGACACCCTTCCAAAGACAAGGGGGTAGAGGAGGGGATCAACAGATGCCACTGAGTGGGTGTGACAAACTGGCTGAGATCCTGCCAGCAGCTTCTTCCAGACCTCCAGCTGCCTTTGAGGCACTCACAGGACTGAGGCAATGTCACCGTCACAGAGCGTGCAGCCTCGGTCTGCCCAACAAAGCAGGGGAAGAAACGCATTAAAAAAACTTTAAGGAGTACCAGAAAGGGAAATTTCAAAGCAGAACAGTTCAGGCATTGCTGGCCCCCAGGTGTTTTTGATCCCTGGTGAAGGGTGGAGAGCTCAGCCCTTCTTCAAGGGGCACACTGGGACATGTCTCACCTCCTCCTCACACACAGAAATCAGGCCTGTGGGATCTGCAGTTTGAGGCTGATTTTGGCACGGCACAGATGTGGTTTAATATTAGCCTGAGATCCAAATGCCAATCCTCTTGGCAAGCCCTGCGGCCCAGGACACTTCCCAGCAATTTGGGTAATACCAGGTTAGGGTTAACCCAGCTTGAGACTTGTTAAACATGTGCCCACAGCAACAAACAAACACACAGATCACATTCACTCACTAATTAAGCTTATTATCCTAGAATAATTTAGGTTGGAAAAGACCTCCACAGCATTCCCCCAGCACTGCCAAGGCCACCACTAAACCACGTCTCCAAGTGCCACATCTACACGATTTTTAAGTGACCCCGCCACTGCCCTGGACAGCCCATTCCAGTGCTTGAAAACCCTTTTGGGTGAAAACAGATTTCCTAATATTCAATTTAAACCCCCCCTGGCACAAGCAGAGGCCATTTCCTCTTGTCCTGTCACTTGTTCCCTGAGAAAAGAGACTGACCAAGGGAAGGAAAAGCTGGAGCTTTGACGCCAACAGCACTCCAACAGAAAGCATCCACCTTCAAAAACCACACCAGCATTCAGAATTTGTTTTTAGTGCTTCCCCATCTACTCAGCTGAGAGAGAGCACTGGCCATGCAGCCCCAGGCACAGCCACTCCCCATCCAGACAGGATCATTTTGTCAGATCACACTCCATAACCCCATGGATGTACTTAAGGCTTGAGGGAAATATTAAGTAAAAGCCGGGTACCATTCCAACTAACAGCTCCACTGTCAAAGCAGGTCACAAATTAAGCCCATTAATGCCAGAGCGAGACAGCTCTTCTCCCAAAACCAAGTTTTAGCTCTGCTGTGTCCATTTATTTGTGTGACACTAATGAGAAACAAAGGGTTACTGTGAGAGGCCTGGGAGGCAGCACAGAGGAATTTAAGTGCAAACCATCCTGTGGCACCACAGGCAGCATCACCTTCTGCGATGCCTTAATTCCCAACCCCAGGTTTTTAGAGGCACGTCTTGCAGTGCAGGGAAAGGCTGCACAGGTCACTGCTCTGGGTTCACTGCCTGCTTTCCCAGCAAGTCCAGCTTGACCATTTTGCTAATCCCCAGTAAGAGCAGCATCCCTGCTAATCAAACAAACCTCTGGTTAGAGAGTGCAGAGCCTACAGCACCTCTGACCTCTGTGGGTGCCAGTGTCATTAAGGGTTAGATTGTTTCCAGCTCATTAGCCCATGAAGCACTGGAGCTGGAAATGGGTTTAACATTTCCTTTCATAATTTTATGGCAGCTTAAAAATATATATATTTGACAGATAAGGATTTGTTGAGTTGGGGTTCATCCAGCTGCCTCCTACCTCTGTTATTCAGAGCTTGACTCAGAACTGAAAGTGCACCTAAACCAGGCAGAGATAACCCAGCCCAACTCACCACAAGCCAAACCTCAAGCAAGACAAATCCACTGAAGGTCTGAAAAGCACCCAGCTACGTCCACTGGGGCAGTCTTACTTGATTTACACGGTGCAAATACACCTAGGAGTGCTGCTCACCCCTGTGGGGAAGCCAGCAGGGAGCTGGGGATCTGTGTGCTGTGCTCCCTGCCTTGGGAACAGCTCCTGGGATGATCCTTACAGTCACCACTCCTCGCTGATTGGCTGCCACCAGCCTAAAAACCACAGCACTGACCTCTCTCCCCTGCTGCTGGCTGCTAGCTATGTGATTTTCTCCCTGCAGCTCCTGCCCAGCTCACTCCCCAGAGCACAAGGGAGGTGTGATTACTCCCACTGGAGCCTGACCCCGTTTAGTGCCAGGGCAGGTGCCTTGTGAGCAGCACTGGCACAGGGAGGACTGCACAGAGAGCTCCCTCTTGACCTCACTGCAATTAAAATGTCACCGATATTCAACCGTGACATGCTCTGGAGAATACACAAATGGGAAGGCACAGGGTTACAGCCTGAGAGCTTTAGCTCTGAAATTCAGGAGGGCTGGGAATTAGGTGGAATAAATGCCTTCTTGAAAGGGAACCTGATTTAAATAGAAAGCAGCGAAACACTTTTACATCCTTAAAACAACTTTTTGGTTTTCTTCTACAGACAGAAAAAGCACAGAGCAAATATATCCACTGACCATGGGGATTCTACAGCATGCAGCAACATTCACTGTAGAGCAGGAAAAGCCTGCTGAAAGTTAGTACAAGAACTCTGGTTAAATCCTCCTGGAGTTTCAGGACTCAGCACAGGGAGCTCGGCTCACTGAGCATTAAAAGCAGAAACGAGCAAGGCTTTGCAGAGATAAGCACAGCTCCAATTATCTCCCATTAGCTAAAGAGGATGTGCTGCTTACCAAGCTGTCCAGCCCTCCTCCCAGCAGGTCCACAGCACCCATCTGCATGGAGGACACTTGGGGCACATTCACGGGGGGTCCCAGGTCCAGGTTGAGGAGGTCACCCAGGAGGTCACCCTGGGAGGGGATGACCTGTGGCTGCTCCAGGTTTGTGGTGGTCGTGGTGCCCACGGGGCTGTCACCAGCATCAGTGCTGTGAGGGGAGAACAAGGAGCAGAAAAGACAAATATCAGACACCTTTGGTCTCCAGTTCCGGGCTCCCAGCCTGGAAAAACAGCTCCCAGCCTGGGGAAACACAGCAAGAGGTGGCTCAGCAGCAGAGGCCAGGCAAAAGGTGGTGCCAGCAGCTGATGTGGCCGCTGTCCTGCAGCAGGCAGGGTTATGGCACGTGGCTCTTCACCACTTTGAGCACCAAGGTTTTCCTTGCTTTGTACATGGTTTGCAGCCCAGCAAAGGGAATCTTGCAAGGGGTGAATCCTACCCACCCTGAGAATCACAGACCCCCTCCAAAACAGAGGGCCATGGGTATTACATGGGCTGCAGAACTGAAAATAGGCATTTCCTACCTCAGAATAAACCTACAGAGGTGATTTTCAACCCACTGGGCCTCAGAATGACGTGAAAACATGGGGAAAAATAAATAATCCAGATTTCCTCAGAGATCTAACACTGACAAAATCCTTGAGCCCTTACTCTAACCAGTGCAAACTCCACCACTTCCCTCAGATCTAGATTAATCACCTTCTCCTGACCAGCAACAAGGTCCATCCGTCTTTTCTAATTGAAAAACTCAATCTAAAATTGATTCCTCCCTTCTATCAATAATTTCCTTTCCTCTGAGTTAGCAGGCATGCTAATTATTAGTCTAGAAACACTCATTATACAGCTTCCAAAATTTATCATCATATGCAGTCTGGCTACCTTTTATATCTTTTATATGCACTTGTCACTGAATTTGATAACAAGGAGAGGGTAAAAAAAATAACTGTAGCTCCTAGAGAACTCACTACAATGTATTTATTCTTTAAATCCAGAGATGCTCATATTTTAGATAATTAAAACCCATTTTATATCCTGTTTCCAGCAGGACATAAACTGATAAAATGATTTCTAGCTGATGTTACTGCAGCCAGCAGGTAACTGCACACAATTGCTGTGGGAATTAGTGTCCTGACAAGGTGTGTAACACCAGGGCTGTTCTGCAAGCACTGCAGCTCCTCATTCCGAGCAGCCAAAATTCTCTTATCCTTATTTAGCTATTGAGGGGAAAGATCCAGCCACAGAGTATAAGCTGCTCCCAATCCCAGTGCCAGGAGGAAAAGCTAGAGCATAAGGGAGCGCAGAATGAATTAGTTACCAGGCAGCAGCAGGAAGGGTTGAAAGCTTCTTTGCATTAACAGCTTCAGAGCCCCAACAGCACTAATATTAGCTGTCCTTTCTGCTGCTGCCTTCAGCAGGGAGAGTGCTGAGTGTGCTGAACTGCTCGCTGAAGCATTCCTGAGGAGAGGTGGTGACTGTGATCCACTCCCACCCCCAGCCTGGGAACAGGAACAGCCTCTCCGGCAGAGGCACAGCACAAACCACTCGGTTCCTTCCCAGGATATAATCCCTCTAACACTCCACCCCTTCAACACTTACTCATCCTTCTCCTGATGGAGACACAGAAATCCCTCCGTGTCTTGTGTAACTGCTGCTGCCCCAAAGCCCAACGAGAAATTAAGAAAGGACAAAGCTTTAAGAAAGCAAAACCCCAAAGCTTCCATTTGCTGAGAATGGGTCTCTTTAAAGAGATTCCTACAAAAATCGTGGCATTTTCTTTGAAAGAAAACAAATTAATAAAGACTACATGGGTTAAAAAGGGCAAAAAGACTTGATACAAGATTTCCCCCTTACAGTCTTGGGTTTGGCCATGTGAATTGGAGATTTGGCTCTATGAGTTCAGCTCCCAGCAGTTCCCAGATGTTGGGAGTCACAAGGGGTGCACAGCCTAAACCAGAATCAAAAATTTCCTGTAGCCACCTGTGAAATAGGGAAATAGAGACTCCTGCCCAAGTCTAACCAGACGTGCTTCTCCCAGGAGCCCTGTTAACATCTCCCCAAATTTCCCAGCTGAATTACGGCTGAGCAGGGGTGGTGGGAGCCACCACAGGAGGAAACACTGCCAAGCAATCAGATCTCTCTCCCACCCTTGGGATACATCTGCAGCTCTGTGACACTTGGGCTCACTGAAGAGGCAGGAACATTTCACCATCTGTGAGCTGTTCAATGGGTCTGCCCATCAGCTGAGAGCTGCAAGAAACCTGTCCTACAGTGCTCTGAATGAAAAAGAAATGAATCAAAATGCCATGGAAGTGTGTTCTGCCAACCAAAATTCCTCCTGGGTTCATACCCAGGGAAGCACCACTCAAGGCAGAGCTGTCCTGACCCTCCTAAGCCACACTCACTGTGGACATCTCCCCATTCCCATCTCACAGTGCCATCAGTCTCTACCACACGGGTCAGCCACCAGAATGGTCACTGGAGTGCAGGAGTTGTACAGAAAATCACCTCACCTCAACTGTTTGGACTCATCTTTCACTGAACACCTTTAACTGATGCAGAAAACCCCGATAATGGGGCCTCTTGAGGTGAGCTCACATCAGAGAGGTCTGGTGAGCCATGACATTAACCCCACTCATTTTTTAAATTTACCACTGCATCAGCATGATCAGCGTGCAGCACGCTCTGCTGAGCACCCCTCAGACCTTCCCACAGCTTCCCACTGCTGACTGAGGCCTGGAGGTTTGTTTTTTGGGGGTTTTTTTGAAGCAATGGTTCTGCCAAAGTCAGAAAATATTTAAGGTCAGTAGACTGAGCATGAGCAACGAGAGTCAAGCACATACACAGTACATGCGAGAAGATAATTAACTGCTCCTTCAAAAAGCTGAATTCTCCGAGCTAAATCCCCTAAAATGCTATTTTCTGTAGTGACTTCCAACAACAGTGTACAGTGAGGCTGGTAAAACCAAAAACCAAAGCTACCCCAGCTCATTTTGAGACAAATTTTTGATTAGGAGAGGTAGGAAAGTGGCCACCGCTTTTCCTGTCCAACTGGTAGATTTGTGCTTGCTGATTCTGGGTCAGTGCAGCCAGACTTGATTTCATAGGCAGGGAGAAAACAACTCGGCTTCCCAAAGCCAGCCACCACAGAAATAGCTTTAGTTGCTAAGAATAGCAGAGAAGTGGTGTCAGGAAATAGCAAAGAAGCAGCATCGCACACTGATTTATCAGTGCAACAGCAAAAAATAGCACTCCAAATGTCACTTTGGGAATATTATTAAGAGGAAAGCCTGGCTACTCTGCCCCTTGCTGCAAAATACACTCATTTTTGTAATTAATACTGCTCACCTGAATGAAGGACCAGGCCCAACAGCTACACAGCCCCAGCTGGGCCTAAGGCACTGCCTGCTCTTGGCAGAACTAACCTGCTGCCAGAACTGTGATCCCAGGGAGGCATTAAAGCACCAGGTAACCAGCCAAAGCATTTCCCCCACCTCCCAAAGGTCAGGCAGACCATCTCCAGTCTTCCCCTTTTCTTTTAACCCCTAACAGTGACGGGGCTTGGATGGTTTTTGCACTCCCCTTGCTTTACAAGCACCAAGTGAGAAAGGGGAGTTTCACCAATCCTTCTCCATTTCACGTTGCAGCAGTGAAGGATCCCTGTACTTGCCTGTTCCAGGAAAGCAATACTGCATTCCAGGAGATGGGCTGATAAAGCTGTGCTGCTGCTGCTGAAGCAAAGCTCCTACCAAATCATCTTCTGAAAGATGCCTGTCCTCACTCTAGTCCTCCTTGCACCACTCATCCAAACCTTCTGCTTTTCTACTCAAACTCATGTCAAGAGCACTTACAACCAATGTCTTCTCAAGAAACATCACAGCTTCTCCTCACACAGGAACTTTGATACTTCCTGTGTCTTTTGACCCAGGAACTCAGAAACTCCATACCCAGGATTACATTCTGCATGAAACAGCTCCTTGAACGACCTGCAATCTATCAATAAAATCCCACTGGGGTGTTCTAGAAGATTTTTACATCTTTTGGACTGTTTGCTAGGAAGAAACAACCAGCCCTGCCCACGACCTCCAGGGCTGCCTGAGCTCACCTCCCATGGTGGATTGGCAGGTGCTTGCGGTGGATCCCGTGGCTCCCCTCCACGAAAGCGTTGGGTGGTTTGTGGTACACGGAAGCCAGAGACCCAATGTGGCAGATCAGCTCATCCAGCAGGGTTGGCTCAATCAGATCAGTCTCCTCAGAAATCAGGGGCTTTTCTGAGAGCACCACTTCCTTGGCAGTCACCGGATCCGTGGAAAGAAGGCGCCAGTAGATGTAGCCACGATCCCGCAGGTCTGGGTTGTCAGAATCCTGAGACAAAGCAATGCATCACTCACAGGGCTGAAGTGAACTCATGCCTGTAATCACTTTATTCTTCCAGCAGTGATTCTGCTGGATTAGAAAACCCCAACCAGCCAGCAGCCACAGCCACCAATCTCAAAACGATGTTACAAACTGCTGCTTGAGATGAACATCTTAAAATTAAAAACATGAAAAAGTATTAATGTTTGACTTGCTGCTCAGCTGGTCAGGGAGCAAAAAGCCCCGGATTTACATCCCACAATTGCCCCAAACCACAGAGCTGCCGACTGCTTTCCAAACTTTCCTGCCACTAAGTGTTAGGAGAAAAGAACATGAGTTGCAATGATTGTTGCATACTAAGAGCAGACACACAATGCTGCAGAACGATCCCAGATCCCTGGAAATTTGTGACTTACCCAAGGGCACTGCTGGACAAAAATGATGCTGCAGAGCCACATCTTAATAAGCCATATTCTTTATAGCAAAAGAGATCTTATTTATCCTGCCTTTTAGTTATCTAATGAAGTATGGAGAGATGCTAATGATACACACTTAGGATACTTCATCAGTTCTCCAGCTGTCAATAAGACCCTTGTTTTACTGCAGATACTTTTGCCTCTGCATGAAGTGCTAATTATTTCTCTCCTCTTTGAGCAGCTCTGCCGAGAGCAGCAAAGTGAGTGGGGATGGTTTGCTGGTAATGTTCTAGGGAGAGGGAGGTGCTGTGGTTTTATGTTGTAGTGAACTGTTCATGGAAACAGGAGCTCGGATTTTTAATCCTCACATCAGCAGAGTAACAGGATAAATGTTCCTGAGGGTTTTTTTTTCCCCTATAAAGTTCCAGCAAAATACTGTACACCTCACCAGCCTTCCTCTTGGCATTTCGTTTTCTCTTCTGTGCTCTCATTGCTGCTGCTGCTGACCTGTTAGAACCTGCATCTGCCATCTGCCTCAAGACATTCTCAAACCTCTTCTTGGAATGAGACTGAGCTGAGCTCATTTTGCTTGTAAGGACCTAAATAAATCTCTCTGTTGTCTCCCACATTGTCTCTGCAGAGCTGGTTTTGTTTGATGGTAGAATTGTGGACTCTTTATG
Source organism: Dicrurus megarhynchus (assembly GCA_013399195.1). NCBI lineage: Eukaryota > Metazoa > Chordata > Aves > Passeriformes > Dicruridae > Dicrurus > Dicrurus megarhynchus. The sequence goes on along the minus strand of VXAD01012617.1, from coordinate 352,770 downwards.
CCCTTCTGCCCTTAACAATCCCTCCCAGACTCTGCACTCAGGATCAGGCAGGGTTTCTGCAAGGGCACACATGAAAGGCCACATTCTCCTACCTGCACCTCCAGATTCAAGGCTGTCTGCTTCTTCCCACAGACAAAAAAACCACACTGGAAACTTAAACCTACTGAAACAAGAGGCTCAAATCTTTCCCGATTTCTCTCCCAATTCTCCCCTCTCCAGGGTCTAAATGCACCTCTGGCTAGCTCAACTCCCCACCCATGATTGCCCCACAACAGCAAGGGAGAGGTCTGAGACCTCAATTCCTGTGTTTCTTCCATCCTCAGCTGCTCCACTGCTATTTCTACCAGTGTTGGCTGGATGAAGCTGGCTCCTGCTACAATCATACCTGCAGTCTGCTGTGCAGACAAACCCTGAGACACTCCAAGTGCAACAATACCTAAGCTGGGGAAAGAAACACACGTGTAATTACTCTCCCACTCAAGTGAAAAACACCATCTCTACCTAGAAATCAGACCTCCATGCATAAGGTTTTTCAGTGTTTTACAGCCAGTTATCCTACATTGACTTATTATTCATACAAAATACAAAAAAGCCAGACTGAATCAACATTTGTGACAAACAAAGGGAAAAAAACCAGACGCCTGCTGTATTCTGAGGGTGCCATTAAATGTTTTGTGACTCAGCACAGTGGGTTTTAGCACTAAGTACCTTTCTTCTGTTGGCTCAGACAAATGATACAGCACGCCCTTGGCCCACTCCTCTCTGAAGAGCAGCTCAGATCCTGCCTAAGAGCAGGTTCTGAAGCAAGAAAAGCAAGTCATGGGTTTGTTGCTGCTGACCAATGCAAATCCCCGAAGGAATGAATAAAAGGTTTAAGTGCAGTAAGTCCACAGACACGATTTCTTGCAGCAAATAGGATCGAAAAGGCCAGCTGATGATTGACTCCAGGTTTTCTACTCAGAAACAATCACAGCCCATTCAGCTGGCAGACTATTTTTATCTCTTGACACAGCAGGTCTGGAGAGGAGCTGCTCTTTTTGGGTACTTTACCTCCCCCAGTCATTGCAGCCAAGGAGCATAGGAAGCTCAGCTGAGATCTTACCCACCCCTGCCACCAGGACATCTCCACTTCTGTCCTCTAGAACCACAGCAGTTGTGTCTGCCAGCTCGAGCCCAGCCTTGCCTGCAGTGATCTGAGCTCATAACTCAGCACCTCATGCATAATGAATCCGTGATCTTAACCCACTGCTACAGCCTCCAGCAAAGCTGCCACCTTGGTTGACAGCATCCAAGTACAAAGAAAAAACCCCAAATTCAGCCCTTTCTTTTTCATAGCACTGCTTAAACTTTGCTGTTCACAGAACAAAGTCTTTGCCAGGCTCTTTCCCTCTGTTATAGCTCCAGATGTTTAACTGCAAGCCACCTTCAAGGAGAAAGAATTTTGGTTTCTTGATAATTCTACGCTGTCCCTAACTTTCCATTTAGTGAGTGAATGGGGATGGAATTCAGACAAAGCAAGAGCTAAAAAGGAGAAAGCAGATTCCAGACAGTAACAGGCACAGAGCAGCTTTTAAATAGAGTCTCTTTGTGAGAGAAGGCACCTTTGAATCTGATCTACTGCAAAGCTCACTGGCCTGGCAGATGGGAGCCATCACACAGCAGGCCAGCACAGTCTGCAGGGCTCTGGGTCACTGGATACCTGGGCTTACCTGTGTGGCCAGGCTGAGGACCTGCTGGACCAGCTCCTGTGTCTCAGAAGGCTTTTTCAAGAACAGCTTCACTATCGCGGTCAGGAGGGTGAGCTGCACCTAAAAGAGAGGGGCACGGGAGAGATCAAAAATTCATCCATGCTTTAGCAACATCTCCCAAGTCTCCACATCCTTTACTGATATAAAGCATAAGACTTGAGTTTCCTCACAGCATTACACTACTCCTTGCCAGTGAAACACAGGATAATGAGACTCAGACTCCTGCCTGTTGCAAAACACTTTCACAGACAAGTCCCCGAGCAGCACGCTGAGGTTTGTGTCATGTTGTGATGCACTCCATTCCTCTAAGTTTTGGTCCCCAGTACAGCCATTCCCCCAAGAAATATGCAACATCCAGAACACCTTTCAGTTCTGTCTTGTCCTTCCAAAAAGGGAAGTTTTGGAGACACAGACAACAAAACAAAACTGCAGATTCCCAAGAGTTTTATCTCAGCCCAGTATTGAAGCTTTCACTGACAGGTATTGTCTGACCACTGCAATAACATTTACTGTCCATCCCATAAACACGCTGCATGAAACACTACAGATAAGATGCACACTGCAACTTTACCTGAGTACTTTCATCATGGAAACCCTCCAGGAAACTCTCCAGCAGCTCGTCTGCATTGTCAATTCTTTCAGCATATTCACCCACTATCCAGATCATGGCAGCTCTGGCATCTGGCTCATCCAGGGAATCCAGGTTCTCGCACAGAGTGGCAATGATGCTTTCATACCTGGTTTGTCAGAGTGCAGGTGGATTACTGGGGTGAACTGGACTTGTTTTACTCCATTCCTGCCCACATCATTCTGCAGAGAATCCTGCACTGAATTCACATTTTGTATTTCTACACAAGAAGCAGCATTTTCGTTCAACTACAGAAGATATTCCCAGGCATTGTTTTCCCCCAAGCTGAGCACTGAGATCTCAGAGGGTCTTTGCAGTCTAATCCACCAGCAAGACCACCCAGATGTGGAGTTCCAGATAAAGCTGCCTCCCTTTCTGTTTGCTAATGGGAACGTTTGATCCAACAGTTCACACCATGAGTCTGACTCAGATCCTGCAGCCTCGCTGGAGGCTTCAGCCTGGTAACTCTAAACTGGGTATTACACTCCCTCCAAGGCTTCACTGTAAACCAGACAATACCCACACTAACTCAGCTTCCCCTAATTCCATGTGTGGGTATCCCTGTCACAAGCAGGGAATTTCTGACACTGACAGCAGGAATTGCCAGGCAGGCCTGCAGATGTCCCTTATTACTTTTTAGGTGATCATGAAATCTCTGCTGAAAAACATTGCTGCAGTTCTGTGGCTGAGGAGACAAAACCCTATTGCAGAACAAGCACAAGAGAAGCTGAGTTCTGCCCAGGCCAGAGGGAACACTTGGTGGGAAAAGCCTGCGGTGTTTTGTTCAGCACAACCTGACTGGGAGCCATGAACTTTCACAGCCTTGTGTGAGGGGACTTCTACACTTCATGGATTTCTAGAGGAGATTAGCAAAACCACAATAGACTGATGCTGTAAACTTGGCCAAATTTTCTTTCTGGCATCCTCTGCAAGAGCTCTACTGGCTTTTGATCCAGGCTTCAGTATGGAGCGGTGGTGAAGGAAAACCTTTCAATTCAAACTAATAATGAGCCAGGCTGACACCTCATCCAGAGCCAACACCTGAATCCTACCAAACTAGGAGAGGGAGCACTGCTTCCACCTTTGCTTCAGAGCCCTGGTAAGCTGAGTTCTGCTCTGTTCTGATGATGGCAGACAAGTGCTTCCAACACAATCTGAGGCTACGTCCACGTGAGAGCAGAAAAACACAATTGAAAAAGCTGAAGAAACGCTCCTGCTCCCACGGCACACGCTGAGGAACAAGGAATGTGTATGAGAAAAGGCCCAGAGGGGGAAAACAAGAGGACAAGAGCTACTGACTCTGTCCAGAAATGAACTACAGGTTAACAAAAGGTTGCTTGTTACACTGGGGACACCAGCTGGCTCCTGAAAGTAAGAGAAGCAACTGTGCCAGTAGATAGCTGGGTCACCACACAAGAGACCTTGAGAACATCACCTACACTGCTATTTGTATCACCCTGGGGCTGATACAGGCCACTGAATGAGCTCTCTGGGGCTTCCCATGAATCAGAAGTAATTCCCAGGCAATCAGAGCTGGGAAAGTTTTGATAGGGACTGCTGGAAGGTTTGTAGCAAAGCCAGAAGGCAGGAGAAAACAGCAGCAAAAAGTAGCTCTCAGCAGCAACAGGTTCAGTATTTTTGGGGTGAGGTCACTAACAACATGTGAATGTACAGCTAAAAATAGCAATTCAGCTGCTCCTAATGCAGCTTTCACATTAATTAGTTCACAATTCACAGGCACTGCAAGATAACAAGGACTGGTCACTGTCACGCTACAGGAACCAGAAGTGGAGTTAGAGGCAGAGAATTCAGGGAGGTCTATTCCCAAACAGCACAGCGAGGCAGGACACCACAGGAGCAACCAACTTCAGCACCAGAGAGGCTCAAATAAGGGCAGTGATTTGGTTATTAGCAGAGCACACACGAAGCCTCATTACACAGCTGGTGATTAATGTGAGAAGCAGACTGCTCCCGACACTGCCAAGGCAGTCGCCTTCGAAACACTCATAAAGGATTTGGGCAGGAGACAAACACTGCAGGGCACAAACAACAGCAATGTAGGTGGATTTTTCAATTCCAGTGAGTTAACAGCCCCCTCGACTTACAGAGCACTTAAAGGCCGGGCAGGAGGAGGAGGAGGGAAATGGCATTTTAGTCACAGGAATCAGTACTTTGAGAATGGGCAAAAATCTCAAGGACAAACCTCAAGAATTTGGGTCAGAGACTAAAACCTTCTGGCCATTTCCTGCCCTTGTGGGTATCTCACACAGGGCCTGTCAGCACAAACAGGCTGACATGGGGATCAGCCAAGGCAGGAGACACCACAAACCAGCACTTGCTCTGTCTTTGCAAACTGGCAGTAAGTCATGAGACTCTCCCCTGAAATTCACACCAAACGGAACAAAAATCCAATACAATTGGTGTCAGAGTGAAGAGAGGCATCACATAAAAGTGTGTGATTGGTGTAATATTTTTTTATGACACCTCTCCCTCCTTAGCACAGCTTTATGGGTACTATGGCACTACAGGGGCAGTGAATGGCAACCTGACCATGTCCTGCTCTGATCCCTTCTGCTCCAGCAGGGATTTGAAGTCTGTGACCTGGAAGACTCTTCCACTTCATGAGGACTGACCATGGACCTGGCTCCACACACTTTGACTTTGCTCACAGTGGGAGCCCTGCTCAAAATCCTTGCAAGAGAGATGATTCAGAGCTTGAAATTTCACCTCTTCATCTCAGTAACTTTTATCTGGTATTTTAATGAGGGACCTGATGGGGGTAAATCTGTCCCAAGCCCATTCTACAGAACCTACAGCACCAGTCACTGCTGGCAACAAGCAGTGCAGCCCTGTCAGAGCTTACAACTAACAGAGCTTTAAGAGCTGCACAATTCAAGGGAAAGCAAATTAACGTTCAGTTTTCTTTTCTTTAGACACTTTGAAGCGTGATTTTTTTCCAGGAAAAGCACAACATCCACTCTGAAATACACAGCAATGATTTTTAGCCAAAGAGTCCCTTGGAAAGTGAGCAGTGGTGGGTGCATGCCCAGAAGAGCAGTCCCTCTAACAAAACACATCTCAGCTCACCCCATCCCTTGTAAACACTGCTTTTTGAAGGTGGACATCCTTGGGGACAGCAGAGCTCTGAAAACTGATGAAAGAGTGCCCCAGCTTGAACAGCTTTCAAGTTGGAGTGAGGAAGGACAACCAAGCAAAGTCAAAATTGCTTTGTTTGTCTGCAGAAACCAAATGAAAGCCCACAAGACTACTGAAGCAGCACATATCACGCTCAGCCATAAGCATCAATGATTTCTAAGAACCAGACTGCTGCCAGAGTCTCTTGGAAACGAGACAGATATCCCTGTAGGATGGCTCCTTCTGCTTCTCCTTTGCTCCAGAGGAATCCCTATTCTTCCTGCATCCACTTCATTTCCTTTTCCCACAGGAGTGGTGCTTGTTTTCCTTACAACCAAAGCATGGCAGGATGGTTTGTTTCCTGTAATGCTGTCACTGGAGCAAACCAATCCACCAGGCAGACAAGTGCAGCTACACCAGAGTTTGCTGTAGATAAACCCAAGCTAACTCTGAGCTCAGCTATCAATAACCCAGCCCTATCCATGCAAAATCACAATGTTCTGACATCCTCCAAAACAATGTGGCTGCTCAAGCCCAGGCAAAATCTTGCAACTCAATGTGGGGATTGGTTCCATATCCCAAACCAGCACGATGAGCAAAGGTAACACCGCGTTTGCTCTGTGGTGCAACTCTCAGCAGACAAATCAATTTCTGTCTCACTCTCCTAGGAATGACAATTAGACAAAAGACAGGATCCTTGAAGGCAGGACTGAGGTGTTCTGTGAATCCTCATTCATCAACAGCTCCCACTGGCTGTGTGCTGTGTCAAAAAGCAGATTTCTGAGCCTTGGGAACTGGGACAGTGCTGGCTGTGAGGATGCTCTTTCGTCAGCCATAACTTACAGTGCAAACAGCCTCTAGTAAACACAGATGCACTGGGGACAGGGATTAACCTAGAGATGGGGACACTGCAATGAGTTGTTCTGTATTTGCCCTCTTTAAATCTGGTTCTTGTCAGAGCAGGAAACAGACCTCACCCTTAGCAGTAGCATTTCCAATGGAGCAGTAATAAAGATCAAGGTTAAAATTACTTATGGAGAGGCACAATTACAATTAGAGGGTCACTGGGGCATTATTGTTAGTCCTTTGCTTATCAAATATGATTGTTGTGGTATCAAGGATGGGGAAAAGTGAGGGCAGGAGAGAGTAAAAACTTCTAAAAACACCTCGAAGCTGCAGGAACACACCACCCTCCAAGCAGAACTAGGACAGACACATGGCCAAATCCCAGTCACAAAGTCCCTGCAGAGACCTAAAACAAATTCCCACCCTCCCCAGCACAGCACTGCTACAAAAAGTGCTGTCACCAGCTCCTTTTAAACTTCTCTGTAGCCCTTTTCCATGCTCAGGGGGGTTTTCTACTGTCACTGCTGTGGCTCCATGCAGACAGGCTGCTGCCTGGATGCAGCAGGGAAGGAGTGCTCTGGTATTTTGAACTGCAGACATGAAATAGAAGCAGCAGCCCCTGCTCCATGGGCCCACACTTCAAAGAAAGCCCCTGGCAGTGACAAACCTTTGAGAGCTGAAGGAAGGAAGAGAGAGCTGCACAAAAGGGCAGTTGATTCACTCCAGAGGACAGAAGTTGGTGTCCTCTGCGCACAGGCTTGCAGTAGTTTAGCTGGAACAAGAGAATCCTGTGCACTGACACCACACTAAGCCGGGCATGATTAGGTTATTATTTAAATCTGCTGTCAGGCAATGCTCATGGGAACACACTTGAGCAACAGCTAAATGAGCTCAGCTGAAATTAGAGCACTTTACGTGACATTTTGCACTCAGTCATCAGTTTACTGCAAAGTACCAACACTACAGCATAAATCTTCCCTCCCTTCACAGGATTTCTGAGCTCCTGACAGGCATTTTGGATTCACTTACAGGGAAATTAATAGAGATATCACAAAAAACCCCAATATTCTATTATGAGCACTTAGGTGGACATTCCACTGGCAGAGGACACTTCAGACTTGTTTTGAGTAACTGCAGAGGTTCCTGGGAACTTGTTTGCATAAGCACTGAGGCAAAAGGGAGCACACTCCAAATGAAGCCACAAGTTGTATGGATTTACGTAAGTAGAGTCACTCTGTTTGTATAAATTGCATTTAAGTGCCCCAAATCTCTGCAATTCCCTGCCTGTTTGTCCTGTTCTGCTGAAATGGAGGGGAGGGATGACACAAAATGTTTCATAACACTGAGTTTCTCCGTACAATCTCTTCTTCTTCCCCCTTCAAAAGGTCAGGCCACAGCTATTAAAGGAGTTGGATGGATAAGTGGTCGTCGTTCCACTGAGGCCAGTGCAGTAAAATATTCCATCAGGGATGAACTATCTGCCTCGCTCTGCTGCAAGATGAGAGGAGCACCCCACCCTCCCGTGATATCCTCACAGCTCACACCCCGTTCAGTGGTGCTCTGCCCATAACCAGGATGTATCCAGGCCACTTGATGGCCAACACTGAAGTTCCAGCAACATGGAAATGAGGTGGCAAAGCCCATCATTGTTTCTGAATACAGAGAACCCCAGAGAATTTCCAGGATGAGACACTTGCCTCCACCTTGATGGCACAGCGGCCGATGGCTCGCACGGCCTTGCGCACGAAGTCGACGTCCACCTCGGTGGCGTATTCCTTGAGCTCTGCCAGCACCTGTGGGGACACCACGCCACTGTCAGACCCTGGGGACACTCAGAGGACAGCCCACCCTCACAGGTGATGCTGCTCGGACACCAGAAGACGAGCAGGATGTTCTTCCACAGCTACCACACACATCCAGGCAAGCTCTGCCGTCAGCCTCACCCTCCAAAACCCACCGGTTTGGTTACACTTGGTGTGTAACCCAAACTGGTGTGGGTTACACTTGGTGTAGGCTGGACAAAGTCAAAAAGTGGTCTGGTCTTGATTATTTTCAATTCCCCTGATCAAGAGCTGGGGAAAAATCCATCCTGCCAAACGTAAAGGTTTCTGTTCCTTCCTACACCAAAAATGCATTTGCTGCGCGCAAAGCTCTCGGCAAGAACCATTTCTGATCTCTCCTTTTCTGTGCCAAGATAAACCTTTGGATACCCGGTGCATCCAAACTGAAGATGCAGAGGAGATCTGAGGACACTCTGGAACATCTATACACAGATTAATAACGGAGTGAAGATACTCCCCCTCTTAAAAAACAAGATTTATTATTTTGTCTCGGTGCTTTTGCTAATGGAAACCGATGAAGGGCTAAACCCAGGACCTGCTGGGATCTCACAGACCTTTGACTGAAAAGCTTTGTCTTAAATCACTTAGCTTACAAACAATTATTTCAAGAAAAGACCAATATGTAATTTATGTAATTTATATTCCCTCAAAAGCTCAATTTATTTCAGTTTCTCATGCCAAACATGACATCAGGGATTTAATCGTGATGTCACAAATAGATGGTGAGGGAGAGGGGAGCAGCACAAAGCCAGACAGTCCTTTGCAAAATCTCTCATCCAAGCAAATTGCTCAGAAGAATGACAAGATAAAGAGGCCATGAAGGGCCAGACTGCAGACAGATAAATCTGCAAGGAGGAGACAGGACATCTGTGTTTGGAAGTTTTATTATTTCCCTGGATGATCTATGTTGCACAGCACTCGGAGCACCCGCCTCTAGCAGCTGATGCTTCCCAAACACTGCCCAAGGCCTGGGCTAGAACCATCCTGGTGCCTTGGTCCAGAATGGGCAGGGAGATGGAGAATCTCCACAAGCAGCCCAGGAGGACGTGGGTGGAAGCTGCTCTCAGGTCTCATTCCAGGACACATTCCTGATAAAGCTTGTGTTGTTTTATGAATGCCTCCTCAGAACCAGGAGGGATTCATTCATTCATTAGTCTGCAGATCTCAGACTGCCCTCCAGACACCACTGCCTTTCATGCAAACAGCCCATAATACTGGAATATTATAAATTCAAATTCGTGTGGAGCCTACCAAGAGTAAAGAGAAAATTCTGAATATGTTCTCATAGAAACCGATTTTTAAAATATTTTCCATGCCCCTGGCACAAAAAGGGCATGAATTACCTTGCTCAGTTCCAAAAAACATCAGGAGAGAGCTGAAGGAGCTGCTCCAAAATGTCACATTAAATGAAATGGCTCTGTGACAATTAGAATAGGACAATAATAGCACTAACCAGAGGCATTAATCATTCTGCATTAGTGTTAGGCCTCATGGCCAGGGATGCACTCGAGAACACCTCCTCCAAGGAAGGGATCTGCATTAAACCAACATCAAACACAAGGAGAATCTACACTGTAAAGCAAATCTCAATTCAGTTTAGCTTCAGCTTTGTGCTATTTCCACTCTGGAAGCAAGTTAAGCAAAAACAGGATTTTTTTAGCTCTGGAGAGCGCCTGTGCAAGCGTTTAACAATTTTACTAACTTGAAATTCACACTTCAATAATGTTTGGCCTTTCTGAATGCCTCCCTTACAGGCACACCCCTCTCACTTGAAACAAGCCTCTCATTCCAACCTCAGCACTGGCAGTGACTCATTTGACAGGAGCCATGAGTTCTCCTCCTGGAATTGTCATCTGTGAAACAAGATCCACCTCACGGTCACGATGCAAGCCATGCCATGCTATTAACATTTAAATCATGGGGGAAACTCCAACACCTCCCATCAAATAACTGCACAGAGCACTCTACCAGGCACAGTGATGCCTAAAAGGCAGGGTAACTCCAGGAGTAGCTGCAAACACCCTCATCCAAGGATCAGGGAGGGGGTTTCCCCTCCCAGAGCACGGCAGGAGTGCCTCAGCTGACCTGGGCAATGTTTGCTTGGGAAGCCAGGCGGATCATGATGTCCAGTTTCTCCAGTTTGACATAGATGGGGTCGTTGTACTTCACAAAGAACACTTTGATCTCCTGCTTCAGGATTTCAGGCCTGCAGGGAACATAATGTGTCACTCAAGAGCGGTGAAAAACCCAAACTGTTGTAACAAAAGGCATCTTTTCTTCAGAAACCTATTCAAACATTCACTGAGAAACAGAATGGTGTTGTTTTGTCCTGGTTGACCAGGGAGGTCATGGACTCCCCATCCCTGGAAGTGTTCCAGATCAGGCTGCACAGGGCTCTGAGTAACCTGGAAGGTGAAACCTGCAGAGGAGGTTGGAACTGGATGATCTTTCAGGTCCCTTTCAACCCAAACCATTCTCTGATTTTATGCCTAGGATGTGCAAACACCAATTTGGAGAAAGACATCTGGATAAAAAGATTGTTGAGATACAAAAATGCCAATTCAAGTCTTTCTACAGCCACATCTCTGCTTCCTCTATTTGAATGGCTGAACCAACCACGACGGGCAGCGAACAACAATATTTTCAGTGAAAGAAGAACATCCTTATCTCAATGCAAAACCTCCAAATTCATTTCCACTTCCACCTGCAAGATGCCAGTGCATGGTACCTCTGCCCTGAATAGAATCACCAAGTGCTATCCAAGCTATCTCACCTTTCCAGCAAGGAACAGCAGCGATAAAACACCAACACGGGAGCAAACTGGTGGGGAAAAAACCCAACCCACTGTACACCAGGATGTCAGCAGCCTGGTGGTTCTGTGCTCAACAGAGTAACACAGGCACAGTGGGATCCTGCAGGTCCCTGAGAACTGTTCCTATTTGCCATTTTGATTTATAGAGGGCAATTTATATTCTGACCACTCATAAAGAGAGGCAGGTAAAGAAATACTGCGTGAAACTGGCAGCACAAGTATGCTGTAAAGGAAATCAGTTCAGGCTACCAGAGTCATGAGACTGTTTAATCTGTCTCTCAAGGGATCTGAGCCTGGATTAAAAGAAATTCTGTGCATGTGGCAATATCTGGAGGTCTGAGATAACCAGATGGCCTTTGACAAGGCAGGAAGAACACTCTACCTTTTCTGCACAATCAAGTTGATGTTCCTCAGGGCAACATACTGAACTTCAGGCTCTCCAGACAGCAGGGTCACCAGAGGAGGGGCAAGTTTCTTCAGCAGCATGTTGTAATAGTCAGAGTCCTTGGGAAGGAGCTCCAGGAACTTCATCAGGACCTTCACTGCTGACAGCACCACTGCTGAGTTGGCGTGAGACAGCCGGGGGGTCACCCGCTCACAGATGCTGGGGACAGAGGCACAAGGAAGGGTTCAAATGGATTTCAGGAGGTCAAATATTTCAAATCTAAGTTTAGGAGATTGCACATGACTGAAGGCAGCTTCTCAGACACTACTTTGATTTGGTTTTGTTCACAATGAACGGGAACAGTCCCGTTTTCCTGAACGCAGCAGGAAGCAAACAGGGACTTCTCTCACAGCTTCGAGTTTCTCTCCTGCCACAGTCAGCTCAGGAACAATTCCACACTTCCTGCTTTTTCCTGGTGGTATTCTCTGTTTGTGTGATCCCGTCTGTCACTTACAAACATAACTTTAACAAAAACAGCTACAGGAAAAACACTTGAGCCTCCATATAACCATTCAGAGGCAATACACGCTCCTGGCTTGCTTGGGGGCTTGCTGTCATTTCAACAAAAAAAGATTTCCCTTTCTCTGAATACACAAGGAAGGAGTGACCTAAATATCCTCCCAAATCTCAGCTTCACCACTTGCCATAATGGATCCTGTAATCAAACAGCATCCTAAACAGCCCAACCCAAAAAGAAAGGAAGTTTGGGTTCATATGGTCTTTCTTACAGCATCTGTCAAGTTTCTTCCCACTCCCTCCTGCAGATTGCTAACCCAGAACCATCTTATTCCCATCTGCGCCTCCTGAAGTTTCTCTCCCTGCAAGATTTGCTTTCAGCCATGCTGGAAGGGAAACAGCACGGCTCAGTGAAGAGCAGAGGAGTCCAAGTCAGAGCTGGGGCACCTCCAGCTGCCTCTGCCCAAGGTCACCTGCATGTCCCAGCTGCTTCCTCTCTCTGTGCCTCAGTTTCCCCATGCACAGGGGAGTGACACCAGCCTTGCTGGAAAGGAGGGTGGCTTTCCCAGTGCTGTCTGAAATCAGGCAGACTCCAGGATCAGGAGGTAAACTGCACACAAAGGAGCAAAAGGAGTTCCTGCCCATGCAATTTGATGCCCCACTCTTCAGAGGAATTGCAGCTGAGGAACTGGGACATGTTCAGAGCAGTGGTCCCTCTGACAGAGCAGGGATAACATCGGCCTCGCACCCTGGAGATCTCTGCAGGTTTCTAGCACTCATTAAGAGCTGTTTCTGGCACAGAAACAGAACACAAGGGGAAAAAATAAAACCTAGCACCACTACTGGCAGGTTTCTTAGAAACAGTGGATTTTGTGCCTCAAAAAAAAAAAAGAGTCAGTGAAGAAACACATCAAATTCCAAATGGCCTGACCAGGATTTTGCATGTGGGCTTGTGGCCCTTCCTCTCCCTCCATCCCCACATCAGCTACATTAAATACATCATCTGAGAGCCTCCCTGTTCCAAGTTACTTTTCTGGCTGAATCCTTGTTTTCTTGGGAACACAGTCTGACTTTTTGTGATTCTGGAGACAGATGAGGAAGAGGCTTGAAGTGCATAAACTAACAGCCCACTACCCGAACCCTAAACTCTTTCTATTTAGGTTTAGTCATTGCAGTTAAAGGTAAAAGCAAAAAGGTGAATTTGGAACAATAAGAAAAGCCATTCCTTACCTTTAATTTCATTTCTATCATATCACAGACTAGTTTTCAGTTGGAAAATATTCCAGTCTCAGACCTGTAGTACTTTGGAAACCCACAAACCTATAAAGGCTTCTCTCAAAGCAGCAAAACCAGATATGAAAGTGCTGCTTTAAACCAGAAAATCCTCCAAACAGTGCTTCCACTGTTAACAGGTTTGGTCTTGGGCTGATCCCTTCTTAGTAGTGCCAGTTCCCACAAGAACCAGCCTTTTAAACAGAAAAAAAAAAAAAGAAGTTAAAAAAAGATAAACAGAGAAAATGGTTCTGCAGAGGCATGAGGCAGGTTTCCAGCATCAGCCCAAAGTACCAAAAAGCAGCTTTGCTTTTAAATCTAGTTTATCAAGTCTCATTTGGGATAACAGGGCACTGTGGCAGCACAAGTCCTTGCAGAGCTGTAACACCCCCAGCAGCCCCCAAGTGCCACCAAACACCCAGCGCACCTCTGAGCTTCCCGGTCATCCTTGGGGTTGTAGTTGGACAGGCAGTCCAGGATGAAGATCTGCCCCCACTCTGTGCACTCATTTAAGGCTGTCAGCAGCTTGTTGATGTTCTGAGGGTTCAGATCCAGCAGGTTGCTGTTGGGGTGGGACTCGCTGATCTCCGACAGGGCGGCCACGGCGTTCGCTACCACCTGGGGAAGAGAGGGAGGGGTTCCCCGTCAGCACAGCATGAGGGGCTCGGCAGGGACTGGCCCGGGGTTGGGAACACACAGGGAGCGAACTGGAGATCCATCAGCTGCCCCACCAGGTATCTGAGCCCTCTGGGATGCAGCACAACCTCACAACCAACCTGCAGAGCCCAAAGCTTCACCGGGAGGAACGGGGACCCAGGGCATCACAAGAGACTTTGCTGTGGAAGGAGCTGGAGATGGCATCCACAGGGAACATCACCACCCTGCCTTCCTGCAGGCTCCAGATCCTCCCCCGCTTCCAGGGGATGCTCAGCTTTACAGTCAAGGTCCCCAAACTTCCAGTTGCCCTATTTATTCAGGAATGTGTGCCTCCTGCCCAATTTCCCCATGGCACATGGCTTAAGAGTGATCCAGAAATGAGCTGGCAGGTGCCTGGCAGCCTCCAGCTCTGCAGCAGCACTGGCAGGTCCCACAGTCTGAGAGCAAACAAACAATTCCCCTAAAATGGGCAAGTCCTGCTAAATTTTTAATAACACGTATTTCAATTTCAACCAGTCTCCAGAAGATCCTTTTCGCTTTATGGAGCCATGGCAAAGCAAGCACTCCAGCACAACTCAGCCCTGAAAATATCCTTGCAGCACTTAGGTCTAGGTAAGGTCTTCCCTTTTCCAGGGACAGATGAAAGGAAGCACAGAGAGGAGGTTCAGGGTCCAGCTCAACACGAATGAGAAGTGGGAGTGCAGCACGAATTTCTAATTCTTAGTTCCACACTCAAATTCAACAGTTATTCCAACAGACTCCATGGGAAGATTTTTTAAAAATAGAAGAGTTGCAGAATATAGAGACAAAAATAGAAAATTTGCAGATGAGACTAAAGTCTTATTTGTTTAACTGACAGGAAAAGGGATTTAAAACTGAGTTTAACACACAAAACTGAAATCCCCTATGAAAAGGCACTTTCAGGACATTTTACAATATACATCATGTCCAGCCCAACTCCCAGCAAATACCTGCTCAGATGAAGATTTACAGTGTTATTTTCTATGATATTAAGGCAAAGAAACATCTTATCTAAAATCATCTGATTGTTTGGATGACTAAAGATGCTTTTGATGCAGTACAATGAAAACAAGAACAGCACGACCAGAACTTTCCCTGCCTTGTTCCCATCCCTGCTTGTCATCAAATCAATATATTCCAAAGTCATTGTACAAGCACAGTAATGTTGATTGTTTTGCATTTCACACCTAGAGGTCAGAGATAGGATTTTGATCCAAGATTTTATGAATTTCATTAGTTGAATGAGCCTTCTGTCACCAAAATCATTAGCAATCAGTGCTGCTGTCTTCTTCTTGTACTGTTTTAATGAGGAACTTATTAAGATAGGCTGCTTATTCTCCTCATTATTTAATTTGCCTAATTCCTGAATGGTTAATGTGACACAACATAAAAAGGAAGTAAAAGACTTTTAGTATCATTGTATTTTGGAAGTTTACAAGTGAAGCCAAATCACAAAAGCAACTGAAAAGTTCAAAATCCTTAAGAAAAAGCACCTAGGAAATGAAACTACTTTGGCAAAAAAAAATTGAATCAACAAAAACATTTACAGAGCCAAAGTATCAAAGAAAGGAACCTGTCAATTGTACTGAGGGACAGGAGCTCTGGGAAATGGACTCACACTGCCAGGCATTACCTCTGTTGCAGTAATTGATAAAACAGTAACTAATAGAGAATTAGAGAATAGAATTGAGGCTGGAGAAGACCTCCAAAATCATTGAGTTCAATCAATAACCCAGCACTGCCGAGCCCACCACTAAACCACGTCCCCAAGTGCCATATTTAGATGGTTTTGGACACTTGTAGGATATCCTAAACCCTGGGGCAAGTACAAGTCAAAGCAGCTGTGGTTATGTTTCCTTCCTTGCAGGGTCCATGGAATCTATCCCCGTGTTTGCCACGGACAAAGGATGCACAGAAATGCTGTTCCTATGGGTGGAGAACAGCAGCTCCAACCCAGAGACCCAACCGTGAATGAGGTTTTGCTCTCAGGATCTTTTGGGTCTGTTCTTCGGGTATTAATGTGTCCAATTCAAAGCTGAGGATGGGACACCACATGGCAATCCACTCATAAAACCATTAAAAGCATCCATGAGGAAGTGGCAGGAGGCAAGATGGACTTAGGAACATGGGCAGTGGTCTCCTAGGGTGTTAGAAAAAGGACTGGGAGGGGTTGTGAAACATCTGGTGGCAGCTCAGTCCTGCCAGAGGAGCTGGGATCTACAATCCACAGTCCACAATTAAAGCTGGTCCTCACCTCCCACCTCAATTAAAGCTGGTCCTCACCTCCCACCTCAGCAGCACAGTGATAAACGGAGGAGATAAACGAAGCAAAAGGGGATAAGGGAAAGGGTGGGGAATAAATTCAAACTTGAAGCAGTATTTATTAAAAAAAGGACTTGCTGGCGATTTGCACTGAACATATTGATGCGTTGTGGTGCTGGGGTATGCCAACAAAAACAATTAGCATCTTCAAGGCTTTTCACAGAGCCACAGCACGGCTGAAATGCAAACAGCTCTCAGGAAGCAGTCCAACACAAACAGAGCTTGGAGCACACGCGCTCACCTCTTCCCTGGCACTGCCCCTGGCTCCGGTAGGAGCGGGAACACGGAGCAGCACGAGCCAGCACCGCACAATTCCAGCACACAGCTCCTGCTCTGCCAACAGCTCTCACCAAGTAAAAGGTCAGGTCAAGCACTGAAGCTTTTCCCACTAAGAGTTATCGCTCAGGTATGGAAAAAAAGTCCATAAAGAACCATTCAAGGCCAATTCCAGTATTACGTCACCTGCTAGTCCAGCGTGTGCTTTGGCAGTCATGGAAGTGGCACTGGAAATATTTGGAAAGATGGTTTTTGGCCAAAACCAAAAAAACCTGCAACATCAAAGCTGAACCTTAAGTCTTCAGCTCGGCTGACACTTCTTCCTTAACACAGCAACACAACATCATGAAGTCCAGCAACATTAAACAGCAAGAACAAAGTGATAAGTTACAAGAAGTTATTTTCTCTTTAAAATAAAAGATGATTGAAGTGCTGGGGGATATATAAAAGTAAGCTAAAGCTTTACAAATGGTATAAGACCAAGGAACTGGACAAGTTTCACACGCTGATGGAAAAAAAAAACCCCTAAGTTTCTTTAGCAAGTAAAATATTCTCTCCTTTACAAAACATTCCCCCCCATTTTTTTTTTTATGAGAAACCAACCAGGAGTTGTATAATTTATCCCACAGATTGGAAGCAGCAGACTAAAAGAGCATAAAACTAACAGCTGGTGTAGTCGTGAGTTCTCAAAAATAATGAAAAAGCACAAGTCAACCCTGTAGCTACAGGTATGTGAGCCCAAACAATTAATGAACAGGAAAAGCTTTTAAAGCTTAAAATTCCAAGTTAACTCCACTGCAAAACACCTCATTTGACTCACAATTAAGAACACCAACTCTAAGCTAAGAGCTCCCAAATGAGGATCTGCCTAAAAATCCCCCAGAAAATAAAAATGCAGAGCAGATTGAAAAATTGATAATAATTAATAATAATAACAGGTCCCTGGCTTGCTGATGTAAATCAGTTCACCCTGGGTACATGATGACATTATTCAAATGTAGCCACAGCAACATCCCTTTGGAGCACAGATGAGCCGAATGACAATAAACCTGCTTTTGGCTGGAATTTCCCAATTAATTTAGGCTCTTGTAGAAGTGTCATTGGGATGAGAATAACTAAAATCTCCCAGGCTCTTATTAAACAAAACCAACAAACCCAAACCTCTACACTTATAGCTTTAACAAGAATCCAACATTTTTAAATCCACCTCCAGACAAACTCCCTGTGCAGCCACAGAGACCAGACCCGACCTCGCGGGAAGCTGCAGAGGTAGGAGCACTCTGATTTCCAAGAGATTCCTTCTGGCAGCTCAAACTTTTAGCTCAGAGCAAATGGTATAAAACACAGCACCAGGGAGGGAAGGGGGTGGGTGAAAACCTGTGTGTCTGCCTGGCAGCCCACACGAAAAAGCTTTGCAGGGGCTGGGAGGGACAGGAGGGAAGCTCGGCACATCCAGAACGCCAAGCAGTCGAAGCAATCAGATTGTTTCCCTAGCATGCCAGGCTAATTGGAAATTAAACCAAGTGTGTAATGAAGTTAATGAAATACAACGTTCTGCTGCTTAAAACAGGAACCTCTGGCTCGCCACGCTGTTAAAATGAAGCGAAAATGAACAAAAAGGAGGAAAAATGAAAGGGCTCAGAGAAGATGCTGAGGCTCCTGCCCTGAAGGGAGCCAGGCACCACGAGACGTTTCTGAGAATGGAGAGGTGCTGACATTTCAAAGAGCATTTTGGGCTTGCATGGTACATCTGTGTCATTAAGCACAGACTCCCAGATGGGAGATTCAGAGCATCCATGGATGGGTGTTTCACAGGGCCACTCATTTTTATGACCACGCTGTGTACCCAGAAGGTCCCTAACAGGTGCTCTCCAGAGAACATGACCCCGAATCCCATCCACATCATAACTTTTATCTCCAAGCTCTCCTCACTTTGCTTCCCTAGAAACAGCCCAGGAACTATTAAAATTTCTTACTTTACAGAAGAAATTCTTCCCTGTGAGGGTGGGGAGGCCCTGGCTCAGGTTGCCCTGAGAAGCTGTGGCTGCCCCATCCCTGGAAATGTTGAATGGGGCTTGGAGCAACCTGGTCTAATGAAAGGTGTCCCTGTCCATGGCAGGGGGTGAAGCAGGATGAGTTTTAAGGTCCTTTCCAACCCAAACTCTTCTGTAATTCAATGATTCTATGAAATAGCTCAACCATGCAAGTCAGAGAGCCCTGATGAGCCTCTCACACTGTCAGTGTTTGTTTTTATGTACAGACATAAATTATAACTCTGGGAGACTCACACATTCCCAGTTCCTGATCACATCCCAAAAAACTGCCTGGGTGGGGAAGACCTCCTGGCTTGCTTTATGCAAGTGAGCTGAATTTTCATGGAGGTGGCAATAGAAGGAAAGTTAAGTGTTATACTTCCCACGGCGTGCTTGCCCTAACTGGCTTTTGCACTTCCCTGCAGAAAGACAGCACTTTGTGGCAGACTAGAACATCACTCCTGCTCTCATATCCTTGCAAAAATCAGATGTGTGAGCTGTAAGGCAGGAAAACATGCTTCCCCCAACTGTTGAAGCTCTTGTGGTAGGTGGGCAAGAAGCTGCTCAGGGACGGCTCCATCACAAAGGGCTTCTCCTTGGCACAGCTGAGCCCTCAGTGCAGGAAATTCAGCTCCACAGGAAGACACAGAGGGTCTGCAACTCCCTATTCTCCTTCCAGAAATCCCTGTGGTCTGATCCTAGTCTGGATCAGGCACCTACCACACGTATCAGGAAGGTTTTGCTTTATTTTTTGCAATATTCCTTGCAGAAGTTCTCGCTGGCACCATCCAGTGGCAAATGGACTGTCTCTGATCTGAGCTGAGAAAAAAGCACCAGCTAAGCACCAAATTCCTTACAGAGGCCTAAAAAGGGGTGGCAAAGTTACAGAACATCACAACCACAACCTTATCTGACATAGGGTGCTTGTCAATAGCTAGAAGTGTCTGTTCCAATGGGAAATAACACATAGACACATGTCAACAAAATCCCCAGCACGCTGATTGATGTTAGAGATCCTGGAATGATCTGCTCAGCAAGACTAATGCTTTGGAAATTAGGCACATACTGGTGGCTGTAATTGGGAGGAGACAAGCCTCTGATGGATGAATTTGTCAATTAAGCTTTATAAATGAGGGGTCTGGGAAGACAAACTCTGGAGCCATGGAAATTCACAAATTATCAAACTCATTGCTTCTCTGCCACTACTGAAAACACAGGGAAGAGCACAGCTTTGAGGGAAGATGCTCAAGACCTGCATCCCTCACACCAAAACCAACCAACCAAAAACCCAAGTCTCACATGCATGCTTGAGATTCCCTCAGATCTCTTTAGCATGACAACCTGCAGAAAATACCTGCTCAGTAAGTGAGATTCCTCTGCAGGAGCTCATTCCAAAGCCAAAGCTGGTTTCACCAGCAGAACAAGGGGGGTCAGAGTGGGAAACCAGAAGCTGTGCCACCAATCACAGCTGGCAGCTCTCCCTTTTTCCCCTACTTTAAGTCTTTGCTGCTGCCTGCTGCAGCACACACAGCTGGTTTCTGCACTGCCTGGCAATCTCCCACATTTCCTCTCTCAAGCATCCCACGACACATGAACACAGCCACTCTTTAGACAGGCTCCTCCATAGCTTCTCCCTATCTCTGTCCCAGCTTCTTGCTGCTTTTGGCTGCAAAGTTTACCAAAAGTGTTGCTCTTCCTCCTGGGCAGCCTCAAGTAAACAGCAGAAGCATCCATTAGAGAGCTCCAAAGTGACACCAGCACTCTTCAACAGCCCCAAGCAACGTTCTCACTCACTGCAACATATCCATCACTGGGTAAAAGAAATTCCACCCACAAATGCCATCAAGTGTCTCCCAGAAGGAAATATTATCTCCACTTGCAGCACAAACATTATAAAAAAACCCCAAACCACACACAGGACCAATTCAGACATGGTTGGAGGCCTTCAAGATCCAGCCTGTATCTGCAACACCTTAAAAAGAAAGATGTTTTTCATCCAGAGGGACAGAGGTCATCCTGGAGCAGCTCCAGGCTGATGAGATGCTGCAGAGCCCACAGCTCCCAGCAACACTCAGCTCCATACTGGGATTTTTTGTGAATTTTCAAGTCCTTACAACCTTCATGAGCAGGAATCATGAATTCATGCAGCAGTGACAGCTCTCTCCTCCCACTAGAAAAAACACCAGCTGCAGAGGGAAAGTACACGGCTGGGAGAGGCCCCACGAGGAACGAGTGATCACCTCTGCCCAGGGAGACAGTTGTGTTCCCTGACACTCCCTGTTGTATAAGACAATTCCCACTTCCCTGACTGCCTCCCATAAACTCCTTTTGGGACTCAGGGGATCACCAGTTTCTCAGCAAGGGGTTCTTTTCTCAGCTTTATTACACAAAGAGGGATAAAATTCCTGCAGAGGACAGGCCCAGGAGGCAAAAGCTCCGTTTGTTTCTAAACAGGCTCATTCCTCAGGACACCATGTCAAAGACATTCTGCTTGCCAGCTAGTAGGAAAAATAAAAGGAAGATCATCTTCCTCTACAGGGTCATCCAGGAAGCTCCCACACACACACACAAAAGCTCTGGCAGAGAAGGAACCTACATCCCTTGCAGGCACAGCAGGAGAGACAGGAGAACACCACGATCTCTATCTCCAGGTTTGCAGTCTCACCTGTGAGCTGTGGAAACTCAATACTGCTGGAGGGAATTCGGATTAGATCAAGGTGGACCTCACCACATCCAGCTGTCAGATCTCAGATTCCCTCCTCAGTGTGGTTAATGCTAAAGGCAAAAAACCTCCCAGGTACAAGAGAGTTTAATTACCCTCCACACATTTGGTGCATTTACTAATGAGTTATGTGATCTCAGGTTACTCTGTGCTGAGTCACAGCAGTGTTTCTCCCAATAAATTGTGATGTAGAGGATAAACACAGCACAGTAAGTCTGCACAGCCCACAAAAACACAGCAGCAGAACAGCCACACCTGAAAAACCTTGGATCCAGCACGAGGAAGAAGAAATGCTACAGGAAGGAATTAAAAAGTGAACAGAACCTAGGAAATAACAGGGAGAAGGTGACATCAGTTAACTTAAGCCATGTGGATAACAGATAGATTGGCAAGGAATCTATTCCATGGGTTAAAAGTTACCTTAGAAGGTCAAGGATTGAAAATATTTGGAGAGAAAGGTTGTTCCATTCAAATATTAAAAGACCAGTCTGGCTTTAGATGGATTTCCTCTCATGTTTTTCTGCTAATATTTACATTCCTGAAGAAAACCAAGCGCAGGGATAAAAACCAGGAGGGAAGTAGTTACAAAATAAAGTGTCTAAAGATAGTCAGCTTTCGTTCTGTTTTCAGCTGCTGCCATCTCGTGGTCTGCTCTCCCTCTCCTGGGCTCAGCACTTCCCATGCTCCAAGAAGGAGCAGTCATTGGATGGGATTCACAAAGGCCAGAACAAGACAGCATCAGGAAAAAAAAATAATTAAAAAAAAAGGTTTTTCCACGACTTCAGAGAACCTCTGACCAGCAGTAGGTGTGAAACACTTCTACCTCTCTCCCCTCACTATTACCTACTGCTGCTGCTGGGTGTGAACAGTGTTCTGCAGTAACCTGGAGTGCACAAAAATCTCATTCTGGAATCCTATTTTTGCTAGAACATGAGGATTATGGCAGGACACACTCCTGAGCTGCATGATACCCAGGTTACCAGCAAGAGAGGTGCTGAGGACTGAGCAAGTGCAGCTGCCCAAGGCAGCCAGGTCCCAGCTTTCTATTCCTCCAGTCCTGCTTCTGCTGAGCTTCACCTGCAGAAATGCAGGGTGAAAAAAGAAGGATTTGCCTCAAAACAGCTCTGGGAAGAAATGAGAGCTCCCTCTATGGAAGGATCCTCTTCAGCAGGATCCCAACTGACAAAGGGCAGCCACAAGCACTTCAGACCCATCTGTAAAATGAGATTAAAGACTCCTTCACAATCAGACTTCTGCAGTGCAGCCGAACCCTGCCCTTGCAGGGGTTTTTGGGCCATTGCCTGCACAGGACACCTCAGATAACTCTGCTGTCATGTCAAAAGCCACCAGCCCACCTGGTACCTCGCCAGATATACCCACATCAATATATATGCAATTTGAAATTTGAATTAATTCACCCAGGGGGTGCACCTGCACAAAAATCACTCTATGTGAACTAAGGCCATGTCCTGATGACAAAAAACCCAGATAAAAGGAGGAAGAACCCCAGCTGTGCACCTACAGCACCTCAACAGGACTTCGATGCCCTGAACATCCCCAAAGGCTGCTGGTTTATTAACACAGAATAATGCCATTAGTTCAAAAATATAGGAAAAAAAAAAAGAACAAACCCAAAATGTTTCTGACAAGGTCACCTCCAACTTAGTCAGACCTCCTTACGATGAAGGTGATCTGAGCCCAGAGAAAAATGCACCCTGATCTCTGCACAATGCTGAGGCAATTAGTGAGCCACAGATGGAGATGTTCCTCTACCAAACAGCCAGCTAAAACGCTTAGAGCTTGCTCATGTGCTAGAGGCAACCAATTACAAAGCCATAATAAAACCCTTCTTGAAGACTATTTTTCAGCTGCAGCCTTTTTTAGCTCCTGCTCAAAATCCTCATTTCTCAGGAGAGAGAACAAGTGTGGATTTCCCATCTAAAAAAAAATCTGCTTCATTAAGTCTCTAACGTTGCCCATTTCCACAAGCCATCAAAAGAGGAGAAACATTTATAATATAAATATGAATGAGCTTGGCTAACAGGTTGCAGTGATTGAGATGCACCATTTACAGAGGAACAGGCCATCAGAATAGATCCATCTGTACCCTTCCTTCCAGCAATCTTTCTTTTGATAGCCAATACTGATACAGACATTTTATTTCAAAAGACCTTCCAGGCAGGACTGCATTCCAAGGAAAAATACCTTAATAAATATCAACTTGCACACAAATATAACTTAGCTGGCAATCACAATTCAAGGTCATCGGGAACTGAAGTTTCACATGGAGAAAGCAGCAATGAGGTGGATGGTTTGACCAGGAAGATGAACCTTAATTAGGGGTGGATAATTCCTGTACTTTTGAGGGAACCACTGTGCCACAAAGGCATGAATTTCAAAGAGGATCAACTTAACTAGAATGAATGTCTTTTTCTACTAAAATTGTAACCAGGTTAAATATTGTATTAAATCAGCAGCTCTGAGAGCCTCAAGCCTTTGATAAAATCTCTCCCCATGCAACCTTAAAAATCAAAAATATAATGCCCCATCTACAGTAAAACCTGGGAAACCAGTACACAGAACACCAGAATCCTCTCAAAGCCTGCAGATCTGCAAACACACCCCAGGCCCCTCCTTCACCACCCTCACTCCTCCAAATTGCATTTTCCTACTGTGGATGCTCAGTTTTGGAAAGAGCAGGTGAGTACAATATGAGGCAGGTGCTGTGACCCTGCACAGCTTCAGGAGAGCTGTCCCAGCCCACCCTCATCACCACCAGGGAGCTCATGAGTTTTTCTGAGGTTTTATTAGGAAGCCCTGTGCTACTTTTGGAGGTTTATTTAGCAAATGGAGCACACACTGCCCTTTGGTATTTCTCCTCTTCTCTCCATTCATTTAAGTCAATATTAAGTTAATGCACTTTTTAAATACATATCTGTGCTCTCCTGTCAGCCAATGGTTCATTTACCATTCCACAGCGATCAACAAGCACAAAGGGCAAGCAAAACCTCATTATTTCTCCTGAAGTACCACATCTCTTCATCCAGAGCTCTTCAACTCACATCCATGTGGCTGTAATCAGAACAAAATTAGAGTTGGAACCAAGGCTGGGAGAAGAGGAGGTTCTGTTCTTGCTGCCTGGGAGCTGCTGAACACCAGGGCCAGCACTGAAGTGGAACTAAAGAAGCCCAAGCAAGTCACTTCAGAGGCTGCAAGGCACACCCTCCACACTGAATTGGAACAGCAGGGGCTTCTCTATATGCCCTAGAGTTGCCTAGACAAAGAAAGCATCTTCAAGTAGTCATCAATATTCACACAGGAGCCTGGCATAAGAAAAAGAATCAGGCAGATAAAAAGAACAACTTGTAAAAGAGCTGGATATCAGAGCAAAGAGGTGTCTGTATCTCCTCAGAGACAGCACCACTCAGACTGCTGCCTGTGACACTCAGACACCTCAAGTTTTACTGTCTCTAGGAAGTCTTACGAAGAGCAATCAGCAGCCTTCACTCTCCTCCCAAAGGGGATGGCACCTTACCACCTGCACTTGGTTTATCTCAGGTGCCCAAAGACAGCTACAGCAGGACAGAAATTCTGTGGTTTGACTCATGCACCACAGAAAGAGCTGTTAGACCTGCCCTAATAAAGTGAAATTGTCTTTAAGCAGAATCTGTGCTCTAAAAGAGCTAAAAAAGTAGCAGTCACATCCTTAAACTCTGAGTTAAACTGAGCTGCAGAAGTTTTCTTCCCTGCTAAGGGTCAGGATGATACTGCTATGCTCCCTGGATTCCAGCAGGAAATAGGAAACAATACTGAATGAAAGGATGATGCAGTGGGGCACTTCAATTCCTTGGCCATCACCTCTTAGTCACAAAATAATAGCAGGAGACACCAGGCTCGGAAGTGGACCCTTCATCAAGCATAATTAAATGCTGATTTAGCAGGTAATTTACTCCTGTGAAATTCCTGGTCATGATCTCCACCCCTGCTCTGACGACTCATTTAACTTTATTAAAAACATTAGCATTGATTTTCTCCACTCATTACAAGCCGGTGGATTTATCTGCATTAGCAAATGAATTCATCCCAACTCTTATTCCAAGAAGAGTCAAAGCTTGCAGGAAAGCAAGAGCTACAAGCTGTCACCAAGGGAGCAGCATCACATATTTCTGGCTCTTCTGACTCACCTGGCCAGGAAGTTACACTTTTGCAGCACTCAAGACAGGCAAAAGCCCAAAGAGATCAAACAAAAGAAGATACTTCCTGTTTTCTGAGGCACCAAGTGCTCTCTAACCAACAACATCATCCCAGTGAAAAACCTTTTACGTTTCTGATTATCAAACAACACAAACTCAAGCTGGGAATACGTTACCATGGGGTTGGAATCTGCAATCAGGTCACGCAGGGAATCCAGGAATCCTTGGTCCTCCACCATCTGGGCATTGATGTCGTGCAGCTTGGCCACGCAGACAGCTGCAGTTTTCCTCACGTAGGGGTCCTCATCCTTCAGACACTTGCGGAGAGGCTCGCACAGGTACTCCGTGATTTTATCCACGCGGATGCAGCCCATGGTGCGCACGGCCAGGGCACGGATCAGAGGGTTTGGGTCTTCACAGTCCTGCACCAGAACAGAAACAAACCTGCATCAGCAGCCACTGATTCCCTGCAGCCAGAACCAGGCTGCTCTTACTTAAGAAGCATCTCTCTGATGACACGCTAAAAGCCAGGCAATTATTTCGGATCAGGGATAAAAGGGCACTTGGTGCTTCACAGAAACATTTTACACTGTCTCAAGATGTTTCCATCTTGTAAAATTGTCATCTCGGTGTCCCTTCATTCTCCCAGCAAAGCTGCTTTCAACATGATCCAACAGCTAAGCTCGGGAGGCAGCTCTCAGCACCCAAAATCTCACCACAGACAACCCTCAAGACAAAGTAATTCATTGATTTCCAACCTTCCCGGTTTAAAGGAGCAAGAGATGTAATGGGAAAAATCACAATGCAAAAGTCATCAAGGCCTATTTCTTAAAGGCCAAACACAAACATCCCTTAAGTTACAAGGTGTGAAGCACTAAGCAAAGGCTGCTCTAGAGGTGCTTTTCTGAAGGGGAGAAAGAAAAAGCACACAGGAATATAACATTTGGAACTTGAAGCCTACATCATTTCCCAGACATCCAATCCATCTACATCTCTGAGCTCCTCTGAAATCAGCCTGTAAAGGGATGGCTACAGAATGACCTACAAAAGCATTTACCTGTCACTGTTCAAATTTCCTGCAGCTGAAAACTACTTTTAAAGCCTCCAAGAGAAGTGACATGTCCTACCAGTGCATTCCAAACCTTGAACTGGGAACTGTGTGTGAAGTGCTGAGTTAGTGCAGAGCAGTGTCAACACTTGCTCTTCACTAACACCTGTCCCTCAACTTGCCAAAAGGGACACCAGACTTTTCCCTGCAGGGCATGAGATGGAAATATCATTTTGTTAGTCCATTCTAACAGAATTGCACTTTAAAGACAGACAATATTCCTTCCAGGGAGGAAGACAGGGACATCCTCTCTGGCCAGAGGAGCAGACCTGCTCTCAGCTTAGATCTTCTCACCTCTTTTTGCCTCAAGAACCACAAGAGAAACTTGAATCTCAGTGCCATTCCCCAGTGTCTCAGATTTTATAACACTCTAAAAGGAGTCTCGAACTTCTTCTAAGCACTGGGTTTTATCTTGCACAACATGGGACTGAAATAACATTTCCTAGATAAGGAGAGGCAACCTGACAACAGAACTAAAGGCAACACAGCAATCAGGCTGTTGTTTTTCCAGTGAACTGTCTCTCAGTTTCACCAGAGATAAAGCTTTTCCACACAGAGCACAGCTGAAACATCCAAACAGGAAGTTTGATATCCATGTCTCAGATACTACAAAGGCTGGAAGATGAAACAGATAAAATCTGTTTTCCAATACCAGAAGTTGGTAAAACAATAGAAGCAGCTTTCCCTGGAGCAGGCTCTCTCACAGCCACTTCCAGGGGTGCTGAAGTCATGTCCTCTGCAAAAACCAGAAGGAACAAGTGAGAGAAAGGACCCAGATCTAGTGGATTCAGCACCCTCCTCTATGAGCCCAGCCCCAAAGCAGAGACAAAGCTCCCAAAGGCTGATGGACAAAGAGATGTGCTGGCAGCCACCGTGCTGGACCCATTTCTGACATGCCAGGGGAGCAGGTTACCTTCACAAAGCTGTTGACAGCCATGATGGCCATGTCTGGCTGGCTTTTGGCATAGTTCATCAGGTACAGGTAGACCAGCTTCTTCAGCTCCAGGTTGTCAGTCTGCATGCAGTTGACAACATCGGGGAACAGAGAGCTGCACAGACAACACAAGGACAAGCAAGCACAGAATCAGAGAATTGTTTAGGTTAGGAAAGACCTGCAGTTCCCCCAGCACTGCCACAACCATGCCCCCAAGTGCCACACCAACACATCTTCTGAAGCTCTTCCAGGGATGGTGACTCCACCCCTGGGCAGCCTGTTGCAATCCCATCTGAACCTCCCTGGCACAACTTGAGGTTATTTCCTCTCATCCTGTAACTTGTTAACCTGGGAGAAGAGACTGACCCCTACCTACACCCTCCTGGTCAAGGAGTTCAGGGAGTGAGAAGGTTCCCCCTGAGCCTCCTTTGTCCCAGGCTGAGCCCCCCCAAGCTCCCTCAGCTGCTCCTCATCAGACTTGTGCTCCAGCCCATTCCCTTCTCTGGACACGCTCCAGCCCCTCCATGTTTTTCTTGTCATGAGGAGCCCCAAATTGCCCCCAGGATTTGAGGTGTGGCCTCAGCAGTGCCCAGCACAGGGGGACAATCACTGCCCTGGTCCTGCTGGCCACACTGTTCCTGATACAGGCCAGGTGCCACTGGCTCTCTTGGCCACCTGGGCACGCACCAGCTCATGCTCAGCCACAGCTGACCAGCACCCCTAGGGCCTTTTCCAGCTTTCCAGCTGCTCTTGCCCATGCCTGGAGTGTTCCGGGGGTTGTTGTGACCTGAGTGCAGGACCTCATATCACTGAGCCTCACACCACTGGCCTCAGCCCATGGATCCAGCCTGTCCAGATCTCCATGCAGAGCCTTCCTGCCCTCCAGCAGATCCACACTCCCACCCACAAGATAAAAAAGTGAGGTTTCATGGCATGCAGAGGGGACAGTAACAATATCAAGGAAGCCAGAAAAACTGGAGTTCCATTTTAAGCACCCTGCTGTTTAATGAAAGGTCACCTTCCCTTTCAAAGCAGTTTGCAATGACTTTTATAATAATCATTTAATCTCTTCTGTGGCTTTAACATACGAAGAGGTGAAAACAAATGCAATTTCCTAAATGTGTTTTAACTGGGGAGTTCACCAAAGAAAACTCTACCATGCCAGGCCTGGAAATGAACCCACAAGAGAAAAAAAAAGTTGCTTTAAAATGTTTTGGTAATGCAGGACACTTCTGAAGAACCTGCCAAATTTCAGACTAGTAAAGCCCAGAGTGATTAGAAGCTTAAACACTGACAAGCTGGGTTTCACTCAAATGTCAAGCAGCCATCTGTAAACAGCACTGCAGAATAACACAGGAAGTTACACAAAGACTCTGCAGCTCCCAGGTTTGCTGAGGGGATCTAAAGGTGAAGGGTAAGTGCTGCTGGCAAAAAAGATCAGGGTTTTTTTCCCTTCCAGTTTATATGTTCCTTCATTCTATGATGAAGTCATGATGCTAAATTTGCAACCTTATATTGATTTCCGTGGCAACAGACTACACTGCCATGAATCCAGAATTACTGACTCTGCCATGCTCCAGGAACAGGAGAAGCTGGAAGGGAGAAAGCATTCACTGCAACAGGTTTCTCTGGTTGTCTCAGAAAACAGTGTTGGGGACAGTGTTGGGGACAGTGTTGCAGAGGTAAATGCCAGTGTCCTTTAGCTGCAGGAAAACAGAGGTTCAATTTCAAAATCACCCATTTTAAGATGTAGCTTAAATTTATGCTGTGTCAGATAAGGCTAAGAAAAACTTGGAATTACCTTTGTAACACTAAAACCCAGGACAGCAAGCAGCAAGCAAACATCATCTAAAGTGACATACAAAATGGCTGAATTCAGGATATCTTTTAAATAAAAAGGGCTCTTGAGCTAAACCCACACTGAAAACAGTTCTTTCTCTTGCTGTGAGAAACCTGTGACTCAGGCACAGCACAGGCAAGGACACAGCCATCCTCACCAAGGTGCCAAACTCAGAGCTGCTCCACGGACATGTGGCACTACACCTGAGTCTCAGGACAACCTGAGCTGCCACAGCTACAAGCTGCTTTTACCTGACATCCTTCCCCACGGTCATGGCTGCAATAACCTTCTTTACAGCTTCTTTCCTCTTCTCTTTCTTTTCATTGTTGAGTTCAGCCTTCAGTTCAAAAATCTCTCCTGGCAGAAGACAAAAAAACCAGATTAAGTCTTTCAGGAGAAGAAAAGGATTTTGTTTTAGGGATAGTCCAAGAGTGAGTTTTTGCTTTCTTGGCCTGTCATTGCCATAAAACCGGTCTGGCAGCACTTGGAAGCTGTCAGACCTTATGGAGACCATGGTTCACTGAGAAGAAGCAAAGCTGCAACACTCAAGGGACTGATACACCTTGCAGAGGAAAATGCCATGAACAGGAAGCATGCTGCGTGTGGCAGCTCTCCCACTCCCAGGACACCAAATCACATCCCTGGAGCGTCGGTTTCCCTGAGGCAACCATTACATAACCAGGATGAAAAGATACTTGGAGATGCCAGATTCGTGCCTGCAAGAAACAAACTAAGCTAGGAATTTTGCCCAGAATTTTTAAGTTTTGCTCATCGTTGCCTGCTTCCTGAGAAAGCTGGAGTGGGGCCCAAATGCTGTGGGACACAGTGGCTGAAACAGCAGAGTGTGTGTTTAGTCCAGTGGAAAAAAGCTAAAAAGACAGAGCTACCACTAACAAAAGCTGCATGTAACACAGCTTGCCTGGATTTCAAGGCTCCCAAATCAGCTTTTTCCATGATTTATTCTTCCAGGTATTACTGTGTAGAAAGCCACTTCAGGCTGGGTCACCAAAGTGGCAAAGCAAGTTTATAAACTAAAGCAACGTGTGCACAAGGCTGTTTAACAGGCCTGTTCCAGACAGAGCCAGTGGTATGAGAAGGATATTGCTCCCAACAGACAGACAGACAGCTTTCCTCAGGAAGGACAGCCAGCATTCCCACTGGGAGCCACAGCCTGAGCACACATTACCAACATCAAAATATCCCTGACGAAATTCTAGCCCCAACTTTCAATTCCTACACTTGCTCGGAGCAGCAGCACTAATTAAAACCTGACACAGAGAGACTACCAGGGACTCCGAAAAAGAAGAGAAGCTGCTGCAGTGCAGAGACCACTCGTCATCCCTCCTGCCTGAGGAAGAGCCTGGCATTACTCACCCAGAGCTTTTGCCCTGGAGCAGAGCTGAGCCCAGACTGGCTCCCTGCAGCCAGCCCACAAAAACCTGCCTTTAGCTCTGAACTTCAGAGCTGCTCCTTAGAAAGATGTCAACTGCATTAGCTTCGTTTAGGAGCTCATTGTGAAGCTTAATGACACATAAATAGATCAACAGTGTGGGTTTTTTCACTGGCAAGCATTCAGAGGGAGCACTCAGCCATTTTGCAAAGGAGAGGTTAATGCAAACCATTTTCCACATCTATTGGAGAACGATCAGGCTTAAATTGCACTCAGCAACAGTGTTTTGTTCAAGAACAGGTTAGAAAATCTGCCTGGGACAGTCTCAGCAGAACAAGCCCTGCTCTGAAACAGCTGAATGAGTAAAATAATCCCAAAGATGCTTTCCTGGCTTCCCATTTTTAAGGGCAGCAGTTTGTCCTGAGGTGAGGTGATCACCACACCTGCAGTAAAGGCACAGGAAAGTCAAACAGAGCACCTGCAGCTTTGGAGGAAACGGCAGCAAGAAAACCCATCTTGTTATTAAATATTAAAGTCCTCACATCAACTTAATCCTGGGATGCCCAACTTAA
Organism: Dicrurus megarhynchus; assembly: GCA_013399195.1. NCBI lineage: Eukaryota > Metazoa > Chordata > Aves > Passeriformes > Dicruridae > Dicrurus > Dicrurus megarhynchus. The sequence continues at coordinate 321,519 of VXAD01012617.1, read as the reverse complement.
CAACCACCCTCAGTCTGGCACTTGTTAGCCCATAACCAAAACTTTGTCTCTGACCAGATCTGCACTCAAATCCCAATGTTTTGCTTTCTGATCCTTGAAAAAAACCAGCAATTTGGGTCATTTTCTGCATCATAAAACTGTATAATACCCCAGTTTTGTCTTTTGTCACCATGTGACCTATTTTGGAAGATTCTCCCTGGATGATTAAGAAGAGAAACAGGGACAGAGCTACCAGAAAAGCACAAGTGCTCCTGCATGCAGTTAAAAAAGCTGGGTAAAAATAGCCACCCACCACCTCCAATCCACTGCACCAGCTCAACACCAACCTTTTTTATTGGTCGTGAAGTATTTGGAGTCCGTCATGGTTCCAGTTCCTTAAAACACCTGAGGATAAGCAGAATAAAAAAAGAACGAGTCAGCTCCAAACGCTGTTTGGTGGCAACACCCAGTTTGTGAGGCAGGAACTCGGAGCAAGGACGGTTGGTGAGTGAGGGAGGAAGCAAAAAGCTTCACATCCACGGGCACGAGTTCCCCAATCTTCATCCTGCACCTGCTGCTGGTATTCCTTGGCAAAGCCAGGGATTTAAAGGGCTTGGTAAAAACACAACAGTGATGCTCAGCCCAGCTTCCCAAATTCTCAGTCTCAGCAGGCAAAAGGCATTTTTTTAAACTCCTTATAACCAGCAGATGCTGGTATGCTCTGCAGCTGTCTTTCCTGGGTACACAGATCCATTTTCCAAGGAAAAGCACATCCAGTGTCTCGCCTGGCAGTGAGAAGTCCATGTTTCACACAAAGGAAACTGTCATCTCCCCCTAACGATATCTGCCTGTGCTGCATCCTGATGGAAGGCACAATTAACCCCACTTGCAACACCCACCCCCAGGCCTTTTCATTCCTTTCCCTCCTTTTGTTCCCAGGAGATGCAAAACAGTGGTTTTTTGAAAAGAAAAGCCATTACTTTTCAGTTCTCTCAAGCTTGAAATTGAAATATTTCTCTGCCAAGAGCTGACATCCCACCTCAGAGATACACACACAAAGCTCATTATTTCAGGGCTGCTCTGCTTTTTTTTCTGTGGACAGGATGGAAAAATGCTGTTGGAGCAGCAAGTGCTCAGCAGAGCCACAGGAGTGGTCTCACCAGCACTTCTCTTGCTCCACAGAACTAAATTAATGCCTTGGAATACAGGAATTGCCCAAACATATGTGGATATTCTTACAATTGCTAGCTTTGTGACAAATATCAAACAATTTTCCAAACAAGCAGAGGAGTGGGCAGTTTTACTGCTTTTGATGAAAATCTATATCAATGCTGGGAGCTATGACCCTAAAACCATCTCAAAAAGGATTTTATCATTTCTTTCCTCCTTTTTCTATTTTTTTTTGCCCCAGTTCCCCTTTTCTTACACATCCTTCCATGACCTTAAAGGCTGCCAGCAAAGCAGTAAACCATCAGTTCCCTAAACGCTGCCTGTCTTGCCTCTAAACCCTTCAGGTCCTGCTGGCTCAGCAACAAAAGGACCAGCACAGCTCTGAACTCCAGGACTGCCCAGCAGTGCAATCAGATTGTTGTTCCTTAACCCTTTCCCTCCTCATCCCTTCACCAACCCCAATGCCATCCCCATTCCTTTTCCCCCCCCATCCACCTGGACCAGTTTAACACCCCAGCAGTTGAATTTCCCAGCTGCAGCTGAACGGTAACACCCCCATTTCCAGCCCTTTCTCGTGGCAGTGCTGGGGTCACCCTGTCTAACTGCCAAACAACTGGATGAGGAACAACCTGTTGCTTTTCCCAGTTTCCTGGAGCTGCTGCCTGCCTGGTTGCCACCTCATCCAATTAGGCTGAATTACTGAGTTTGGTGTGATTTCTCTCCCTTTCTGCTCCTGCCAAGCTGGAGATCAAATTATGCCTGGAGACAGCTCTGGAAACACATTCCTCCTGCAGAGGAGGTTTAACCTCCTTCCAAAACAGACGCTGGGTTGGGAAAGCCACAATGAGTGCAATTTTTCCAGCAAAAATCTCACAGCCCCCCCCCCAAAAGCAGAGGCTGCTGTGGCACTTATTTTGTAATTAAAATCAGAGTCTGTGTTCAGCTGCAATGTTATTGCTGACAGAGACCTTCGGGTTTGAGCCCAGCTTAAAAGGAAGACTTAAAATGTTTTTCTCTACGAGAGTATTTGGCACAGTGCCATGCAAAAAGCATTGAATGTTCTTTGTTTGCATTATGTGGGGATTTGTCATCCAGGGTCATGTCTCAGCTGAGCTACTCTAATACAGCTTTAGCTAGGGCCAGAGCTGCAGATTAGAGAGAAAATCGAGGGGGGAAAAAAATCCCCAAACACCATAAACATCAGCCCAGTTGCATAAAGCTACACCCAGAGAGGAAAGAACCTTGCTGAATTTCAGAGATGGTCGTTAAACCCCAAGAACAGGATATTTTGTTGGTTTTCTCCTTTCAGTTATTGTTGTTTTTCTCCTTTCATATACTTGGAAACATGAAGAATCCTAGAAACACCCAGACAGGACCAAGCACAACCCAAGTCTTTACAACCTCCTTTAAAAGATGTAAATGAGAGCTGACTTAGGTCAATAACCAAGCTGCCCTACTCCGAGTGCAGCGCAGGATAAAGCTCTTTTTCTCACACAGATTGCTGCTTCATGTGTGTCAGAGCTTGCTTTGCACACTGTTCAGAGACAGCCTGCCAGCAGCACTGGGTATTATCTCATCACTAACAATCTCAGCATGGTTTAACAGCAAATGGAACCAAAACAGCCCAGATATTTAAAACACTGCTGTTTGTGTGACTGCAGAAAATGCCAGCTCCTTGGACACCGAGGAGAGCCAAGGTAAATTATAACATTGCAAACAGCCTGGTATTTTTAGAAGAAAAATCTACTTCAGATTACCCCCTCCTCACTATTGTTCTCTGCCCAGCACTTGCTAAGATGGAAACGGGTAAGAGGTGCTCAAAGCTGACAGCAAAAGGCTCCTCCTGATCCAACCCCAGCAAACGAGATGAAAAAGAATAATGAATAGCTCCAGAAAGCTCCAGCAATGCTTAATGCTATAAACAGTGGCTTGACATTTCAATGTAGACTGAACCAAAGCAAGCTAAACCTCCTCAGCCCAAAACCATGCAGAAAACCTGACCCTGTGTCTGACCAACACCTGCTTGACCCCACACATGACTTCAGTCGGCCTCACCCGCTCCCCAGCACTGATCTCACACAGGAGGGTGGCAGGTTTAAGGGCCTCGGGATTGAGCCAAGCTCCTGGACATTGAAACCATCAATCCCTAAATCTCTCAAGTGATCCCTGGTTTAACTCCAGTGCAAGTGGTGCCACCCATTTTTCCTGGAAAGCCTCTCAAGGAGCTGCACGACAGCCCAAGCGTGGCCCAGGGCCACTGGAGAAGCAGGAAGATAAACAGAACAATGGAATGTGGATGGCAGAGCGAGAGCTGTGCCTGCAGCCCTGAACTTGTGCTGGCGCAGGAATTTTGTTTCCATCTTGGGGACCAAACACCCCCTTGGTGGTCCCCATTCCACCTGCTCCTCCTATCACCTCCCCATTCCGTGGAAGCCCCATCCCAGCTTTGCTGCCAGCAGGACTCCCAGTATGCATCCCCACTCCTGACTGGCATCCCAGTGCCCCCCCCTGCCCACCAGCCCTTCCCCCTCAGCACCATTCCCCAGATCTCTCCCAGTACTCCCCAGAAGCAGGAGCATTCCCCAGCAATCCCAGTTCCCCTCCCCAGCACTCCCAGCCCCAGCAGTGCCTGCCAGTCCCTCTCAGCACCCAGCCCTTATCCCTGCCTGGTCCCACCAGTATCCCAGTAACTTGCTGAGCTCATTCCCATCCCACCGAGCCCCACCCCGGTCCATCCCCCAGCACCCCCACCTCACCCCAGACCAGTGTCTCCTCCCAGGGCCCAGCGACCCCA
>VXAD01012617.1:289592-317016 GCA_013399195.1 Dicrurus megarhynchus | reverse complement strand
CCGCACTCACAGGCAGCGGGACAGTTGTGACCCACCTGGCTTGTGTTGTGAATTGGAGGCGTCGTTTATAGCTGCTGTAATTTATAATTTACTTCGTTTTCAGGTCCTTCACTGTGAGGGTGGTGAGGCCCTGACACAGGTTGCTTAGAGAAGCTGTGGCTGCCCCATCCCTGGGAGTGTTCAAATCCGGGTTGGACAGGGCTTGGAGCAACCTGGTCTAGTGAAAGGTGTCCCTGCCCATGGCAGGGGCTGGAACCAGATAATCTTTAATGCTTCTCCCAACCCAAACCACTCTGTGATTTCTCCTGTTTTATGTCCCTTTCACAATAGGTGCTTGCTGAGTCTAATCCTGGCCGATACAGTTTCCTCTGGCACTGGTTTGATGAGATCTACGTCCTTCTGGATTTGCTGCTCCAGCAGCACTACCTGGCCAGGTGCAGCGCATCCTTCTCCGAGAACTTCTACAGCTTGAAGAGGATCCCCATGGGAGATGGCAGACAGCAACCTCTGGCCACGGCAGGCCTGCCAAAGAGGCAGCACTGGAAGTCTCTGCTCCTGCTGGTTCTTGTTCCTTACCTGAAAGGAAAGCTGGAGAAACTGGTGTCCAGCCTGAGGGAAGAGGATGAGTACTCCATCCACCCTCCATCCTCATCTTGGAAGCGCTTCTACAGAGCCTTTCTAGCTGCCTACCCCTATGTAAACATGACCTGGGAGGGCTGGTTTCTTATCCAGCAACTGTGCTACATCCTGGGGAAGGCTGAGCATCATTCCCCCATGCTGAAGCTGGCAGGTGTCCGCCTGGTCAGACTGACTGCGGAGGATATCCAGGCCCTGGAGAAGAAAGGGGCTGAAACCACGCCAAGTCAAACACACAGGTATGGCAGAACCTGGCTCAGCTGCTGCTCTCCAGGCTGTTCTGTGGGTGTGTTAATTTAGAGGTGATGCTGCAAGTAAAAGTGCCTTGTTCTCCAAAAATTCAAGATGAAAATTCCCTCTGGCAAAATGTGCTCCAGAAGGGTGTATTGTCAGTGAAAATAAGGAAACCAGTAGCAGGGATTAGCTTGAAACGATTTTGTGGTAGTAAAATTGCAGAGTTTGGGGGTGGTTTTGGGCGTGCAAACCTTTATCCTGTTCAGTCTTCCCCTGCACTTTACCAGCAGGGGAGGGACAGCAGTTGTAGCAATGTTGCTGAAAGGATTGAAACTTAGTTCTTTGATTTTCCTGAGCAGCAGCACACTGAATATCCTGTGAAGTGGTGATCCAGGAGTGAAACACTCAGTGGTCCAGGACCCTTTAGTCCAAACTCTTCTGATTTAGACTTCTGAACAAAACAGGATTCGGATCTTTCTTAAAATACAAAAAGAATCTGAAACATCCTAGTAAGTGCAAACATGGGACACGCTGACCAACTAACTTAGCATTAAGGAGCTGTGTGAAGCAGTGACTCCCCAAGTGCTTTTTCCCATGGTTTGTAGATGGATAAATGCGTAGTAGTAACCATCTCTCCCTACTTCTCTCTGCTACAGCTTTACATCACGAGTGCAGTCGGCCCTGAGGAAAGCTCTGGGCGGCATCGCCTTCTCCCTGTCCACCGGCCTGTCCGTCAGCGTCTTCTTCCTCCAGTTCCTGGACTGGTGGTACTCCTCGGAAAACCAGGAGACCATCAAATCCCTGACAGCTCTCCCCACTCCCCCACCCCCTGTGCACCTGGAGCACGAGCCCAGCTCAGCTCTCCTGCCCAGCCTGAAGACCGTGTGCCCTCTGTGCCGCAAGGTCCGCGTGAACGCCACGGCCCTGGCCACGTCCGGCTTCGTGTTCTGCTACCGCTGTGTCTACAGTTATGTGAAGGCTCACCAGCGCTGCCCAGTCACAGGCTATGCCACAGAGCTGCAGCACCTGGTCAAACTCTACTCTCCTGAGAGCTGAAAGGCTTCCAGGAGCCTCCACCACCTCTTTTTACATCCCATGGAAGGCTTTGGACCGCCACGGCTTCTCAGTGAGCTCTACAGCACCTTTGAACTCTGTGGTTCATCAGCTTTGCTGCCTTTGTGCATCCTGGCAAGGCTTTCCCCTTTGTTGATAAGCTGTTCAAACATCCTGGGCAGTTGCAGAGGGATCGCACAGCCTCAGCCTGTCAGCCAGCACAGAAACGCCTTAAAAGACCAGCTGAAAGGGAGGAAGCATTGGTTTGGATAAGAGGAATGCAGATGTGAGGATCAAAGACCAGCACTGGTCCTGCTTGAGGGCGTGAGCCAGCAAATTAAAGGGGTAGGGAAATTCTCTAGGCAAGTTTTTCCTCCCTGGGCAGCTTCCCAAGCCCTCGTGCTGCCCAGGGTGAGCTCTGGCTTTGTCAGAGGTGGAGACAGGCTTAAACCTCTGCTCTTCAGTCCCCTGCATTTTCAGGTTCTTCACCTCGGAATTGAGAGCACCAACCCCCTAATTCCCATCAACAGTTCTAAATTAAGACTTTTGACTCTTTAAAGGAACAAGAGATATAAGAGGAATGTGACAAATTTTGCACAAGAGAGAAAATGACAGATTAAAACAGAAACTGCCAACTGATGAGAGTGATTTATTGTTAGATAAGTCTTTGCATTTGTTATTATCAGCTTTTATAAAGCAAAATTCTTTCTTGATTGAGAACCTAATTTAATTCTTTTCTGGTTATTGGAAAAACAGTTTGCTCCTCTGGGGGCTCTATTTACATAAGAGAGACAAGACTAAAGCTGCTTTCATCTTTTCATATGATGACAGTGGATGTAAGATTAGCATTTTGCAGGCTGAGAATCTTTAATGTCTGAGCATTACTCTGCAATTATTCCAGCCCCAGCCATGTAGCACATTCATATCAGAACAAAACATCCTTCCACTGAACACAGGAGGGAAGCAAACCTGTGTGACATGGTTGGCTCTTGCTTGACACCTGATTTTTCAGGATGGGAGATTGTTTTCCTGACTCTAGGGAGCAGCAGTGCTCCAGATATCACAGTGACAGTGCTTAGAGAATACAAGAGTGAAGTTTGCTGCACAAAGTACAGGACCCCACTCTGGTCTTTCCAGATTAAGAGAGATCTTCTAACATTTAATTCACTGAACCAGGCATCTCATTTTCCCTCCACTTTAACTCTGCTTCAGAATATAAAAATCTCCAATATCCTCCCTCACCTCTAAGCAAGAGAGCAAGGTTACTGAATAATGGGGGAAAATGCAGTCATTTGCATCTTCCCAAAACACCTACTGTAATGAGATTTGTTCCTGATGCTTTATTATCTCTGTACACCTTCCTGCCCCTTCTACCTGTGCCACTATGGAATAATAATAAAAACTGTCTCATTTCTCCCTTCTCCAGTAGCTATGGGATCCGTGAAGATACTTCTCTTCCTTTAGAGAGCCACTAAGAACACATGGATCTTACTGGAAGAGAAATCACATCAAGGTGTGAGATTTCCTGAGGTTTCAAATCACTTTTTACTTTTTGTTAATGTCCTGGTGACTCTAGTGTAAGAGCTCATTTAAATAAGCGTTTGACTGATGATTCCTTTTCAGGATAGGTTTATTTTCTTTTTATCCTTCCTGTATTTTCCAAGTTACATGTCTGCTGCTCAGGGAGAAGCTGGGCAGGCGTGGGACAGACTGACCAGTGCTGACTCACTCACCAGCACTGCAGGGCTCTTGGGCAGGTTCGTTGTCCCTCTAATGCAGAAGGATTCACTAACACACAACAGTTACCTGCTCCCACACTGCTCCAGGGCCTCTGTAGCTCCTTCTCCCAGGATTAATGCCTCTTCCTCTCCCAAAATGCCCATCAGATGCCCGCCTGTCAGGCCCTGGCTGCTTTCCACTCCCTGCTGCACAACACCCTGTCCCTGCCAAACTTGGATTTGGCCAACTGCAAGACCTGCACAGAACCACCCACATCGAAGCCTCCCAGTTCTGAGCAGCTGTAATTACTCTTTTACACAATAAATTGCCCTTTAAAGCTTAGCTGAGTAACAAGCATTAAACCCACCATGGTGGCAGGCTCAGCAGTTACCTAGCAGATTCTGTGTGTTCCTGTAGATGGCTGCAGGATGCCAGCTTGGATTTGACTCCTTTGAAACCTCCTGTCCTTAGCAGCCAAATAAATACTCACTTGTCAGGTTTCTTGCTCTAAAGCAAAGCTACAAAACCAATTGGGGTTATAGAAGAATTCCCATTTATCTGCTTTTTAATTGTGTTCTTAAAACCACAATGGGCTAAAGATTGACAAGTTTTTCCAAGGAGCACCAACTTTATTAAATCAACCTTTGAAATTACATACTGATTTGTGATTTCTATAGAGTCATGTACCACATAAGCCCTAAGGATACTTTGGTGTTGCTTAATACAATTTCATCAACATTAACAGCAGCACTGGAGTTGTTCAGTATCTCACTGCCACAACTTGACTTTGCAGGTCTTAAAAAAATTCTTTAATGAACCTAAGGCACATGCACAGCTCATCTAAGCAGTGTTCAAAAACTAGTGCATGAAGCAACTGAGTTTTTGCTACTTCCTTAACAGAAACAAAGTGGCTTCTCCTGCGAAGGGAAAACCACCATCACATACTCCTAGGTATATATTCCCCATAGATGCTTCCTTCTCCACAGGAAGAGAGAAATCAATATAAAGATGTCATCACGACCTGGAAAAGAACAAAAAACGGAATTAGAGAATAGCCCCATCTCTCTTCTTGGGCCTTTCCCTGAACCCCAAAGCGGTTGCACTTCATCGAGAGTATTCCAAAAATACTCCTGGCTCCCTGCCGGCAATCACTAAATGAGAATCCAGCTGAATGAACTGCTAATGAGCTTCTATAGGACAGGCAGCTCCGAGTCTGCGTTGCACTTACAGAGAAGACACAGCGGCAGAGTATCTGGAGTTTCATGACCCATATCACACACAGGAGAAAACCCACAACCTCCCCCCCGCCTCCCCCCGCTCACTGCAAGCTCACACTAATGCTGCAGCAACAAAGTATTCGAGTTACTTTTCAAATCAAGGCTTTGTTTTTCTGACGTTAAAAGAAATTGCTAAAAATCCTTAGTTTTTTAGGGTGCATCAAAGTTTCAAGAACAGCAAAGCTGTTTCCTGCAGACGAGCTTAGCCTAAAGTAGCTCAGAGAGAAGATTAAGTGATCATGCCCTGGTCAGAGCAGAGACACGGAGTCTCTGCAATACCAGTTCAGGCTATACTTCGCTCATCATTGCTCTGGGCAAATCTATTTGCCTTCAATAAGGAGCTTGCTCCCAAAGCCAGGGGCTGGAAGGTTTCCTCCCCGCTAGCAGGATGAAGCACGTGTAGCAGGGGAGCACAGGGAGGGAGGTGACATCCCTGCTACAACCAAGCAGGACACAAACCGGGATTCCAAGGTCAGGAAAGCCTAAGGAAAAAACCGTGTCATACCTATGAATGCTGCTGCAGTCAGTGTCTCTCCAAGGATCCAGAGGCCTGTTTGGATCCCTCCCTTCCCTCATGCCACCCGCTTGCACTCTTTCCCATCTCCTTTCCTGCATCCTCCCCACCAGGTCCCTGCAGCTCTTCAGTGCCCAGTTCCTCTACCCGTGCCCGCCCTACCCCAGCCCTGCATCCCCCACGTTCCCAGACACCCTCCCCCCATGCCCTAGCTCAGCCAGGTTCCCCCCCCTCAGCCAGCCCCAACAGCCGCTTCCGCATCCCCTCACCCTCCCTGGCCCCGTCCCCCCACACGCCGAGCCCTCAGCTGTCCCACCGCGGTCCCGCATCCCCTGGACCCCCGCTCCCCAGCCCCGCTGCCCCATGCCCCGCGCCCTGCATCTCCTCACCCCGCTCCGCTCCCGCAGGCCCGGCCACACCGGGGCGGAGCCGCCCGCTTTGCCCCGCCCCTCCGGTGGTAACAACCAATCACAGCGCGCGGCTCTTCCGGCGGGGAAGGAGGGAGCCAATAGGAAGGCGCGTTAGAGGAGCTGGGGGCGGTGCGAGCGTTTCCCGCCCTGAGGAAGCCTGAGGGGGCCTGAGGGGGCGGGCGGTCTCTGTTAGTATAAAATGGGTGTTTTGTCCATGTTTAGCTAAAAAAAATGCCAATAAATGGCTTTTACAGAAGTTAATTACCCAGTCGACTTCAGAAACAGTCAGTTAGTAGAACCCAGTTGCTCCAAGGAGAAGCTTCTGTGGGAAAAGGAAAACTTTGCCCTTCAATACGAATGGCATTTTGTCTTGGTGTCAGAGATGCTGGTTAGGTAAACCTGCACAGAGTTAATGTAAAGTACTTTCAAAAGCCAGATTCAAAATCTCTAAAACTGAGTATCCAAAGATTGAAGGCTGGTAGATAGCAAACCGTATTTTCCGCCACGGAATGTGGTTCCCTTGGTTTGGAAGAACAGTCTGATATCCTCCTGCTGCGATTATAAAGCACGAGTGATTTAACTGAACATGATTACATTCATTGAACACAGCTGGAATCACCAGGCAAATGAATTTGCCTTTAGGTCATCAAACCTACTAGCTTAAAATTTTAAATCTCTTCCAAATTCAGGACACTAGAGGCACTTTCCATTTATTTTTTTTTTCCCCTTAACATGCAAGAAAAGACTATCCCCATGGTTCCTTTCATAACCCCAAACCTCAGCATTTCATCACGCTATGCCTATTGCAAGCATCACTGAGATTTAGTATGACCAGAAATATTTTAATATGTTTGAATTAATATTTAAATCATTACTGAGTAAGATTATATTTATTACATGCTTAGGGACTTTCCCAGGGACTAAAGAAAGAGTCTGTGATTTTTTGTGCTGTCCACAGAATCGGTGCTTGAAAGAAAACATTTATGTAACAAAGTTTAATGTGATGACCCACTGGTGGGTTGCTTCTCATTCTGTTTTTTTTCATAAATGGGATATTTTCAACATTCCCTGTTGAGCCAAACACTGTGCCTTGGTGTGACATCTTCATGGTGACTCTGCTGCATTTGGGCAGCAATGGATGGTTTGAAAGTGAAAATTCAACTATCAATTACTCCGTTTTTCTACGTGTGATGCAAGACTGCAAGTGAGACTTGCCTTAGAGTCTCCTTTGGCTTAATAAAATCAGAACAGGAATTCCACATGGAACAAAGTAGTGAATTTATTAAGAGTTCATCCACCATCCTCACACTTTGGCACACAACTTTAAATAAATGAACAAAAAAGCACACAGCTAAAATCCTATTTTCTGACTACAGAATAGAAGGCACTTAACCCTCCCTGTTCCACCATTGCTGGGAATTTCAGAAGTACCAGGAGCTGGAGGTGGATGCAGAACAGATTTCAGCTTTGTTGAGTTTCCTTCCAACAGCCTCCTGACACATCTCCAACACAAACAACTCCTTTACAGCTGGGCCTTGAAGCTTTCATTATCAGCTGAATGGGGGCAGAGAAAGGATTTACACCATCTGGGAATCACTCAGATGGGCACTTCCCAAATTTCCCAGGCCAATTCCCTCCTTTTCCTCACACAGCTTATGATCCTCCAAAGTTGTCCCCAAACTATCTGGTGCCTTGACAATGGCACTAGATTCTCCTCATGCCTCTCACTTTTCCACATTTCTCCTTTTTTTTCCCCCCACACTCAGCCTTTTTTGGTGCTTTTCACTCCCTCACGCCTGAGAGAGAGGTTTGATCAGCTCATAATCCATGCACTTGCTGAGGCAATCACGTGCCACGCTGATGATGTGCTGCTTCTTGGGGTGATCCTCCTGCTTCCCGACGTACGTCAGGATCTCCAGGAGCTCTGACTCCACCAGCTTCTTCGCCAGCTCTTTGTCAGCGCTGATTAAGTTGAAAGCAATGACCAGTCCTCGGTGCTGGACCTCCATGTTGTCATGCAGGCAGAGCCTCTGCAGGATTTCAAGCCACTGAGTGGTCTGGAAGGGAAAGAGAGATCGTCAGTACTGCTCTGAAGAATATCTCAACCAAGAACAGGACTTTTGCTTCCTTCAGCAGAAGGAAGAGCAATACTCATGTCACTTAAGGTTAAAGTTTCATTCTTTAACTAAGGAAGCCTGACTCCAAACACCTGAACCCAAGTTTTCTTACGCTAAAGTCAGAATCTTCCACGGCACTGGCACCACATGAAACACGTTTCATGTTTAGGCTGCTGCATAATCACTGTGAAAAGAATCTGACCAGATTATTGACACAGCTGAGACGACCAGGACACTCCCCCACCCCAATCTTCCTGAGCTTCTCTTTTGGCTTGATTCATCATTTTTATCTTAACGAGCTCCAGTGTCCAATTATGTGTGCAACACAACAGGGTTTAGGAGTTCTCAACCACAGCTCTTCAGACACTCGGCCATGCAGGATCTGGGTTCTCAGAGCCTACAGGTCTGTGTAGGGAAGGGAGATCCTTTGGGATCTCTAAAGCTCACTAGGTTATCGATCAAGCTCTTCTCATTTCAGGCTGAAACAAAGTTTGGATTTCAGGTTATTTATCAAAATGGACTAAGAGCATGCACGCCCACATCCCAGCTTCTCCAGGTTCCTCACTATCAAACAAGTAAATTGCATCTTCCTTTTGAGAGGCATTTTCACGTCTGAGCCAGGACCCTTGCAGGGTACATCCACACTGCCCACAATCAGTTATGCTCTTACCACTTGAGTCATCTTCGAGCAGAGTTTCTTTTGTGCTGCCGTAAGCATGGCCAGGGCTCCTGCTGCTGCAACCTGGACCTTCTCATCATCCTCACCACACAGCAACACCACCAACTTCAGCCGGTCATTGCCATCAGCCACAAACCGCTCTTGAACCTAAAAAAACCCCAGAGATACCCAGGGATAACACAATTAGGGACGGCTCCTCATAGGGACGGGTGCACACAGTAAGCCTGGAGATGCCCAGCGAGTTACCTCCTTGTTGACCACCAAGTTGCACATGCACTCTGTGGCTGCCTGTCGAAGTTGGTCGTGGTTCTCAAACATGTAGTTTTCAATATCTGGCAAAGCCTTCTCTTTGATTATCTTCAACCTGTGTCAAAGAGCAGTAAAAAAACCACATTATTGGTCAAGCAGTAACCAACTTATCAAATGTTAACTGCAGGGAAGGCCTTGAAACAAAGCAGTGTCTGCAGCACTGGAGCTCATGGTGTGGTTCATTCCCTGTCTAATGCAGATGAGGTTCATGTCTTTGCTGGTTTTGTAGGAAAATGTGCCACTCCCCTTTTCCTATTTCAAGAATCTTTTAGCTCTGAGACCTTTGTAGCTCTGCCAAAGGTGGCTCAAACTGACCAGTCTTCATAGTCCAACAAGCGTTCCACTGTAATTCGCATTCACTCCTGGGGAAGAAGGAAGGTTAAAAAGCAGTAAAACTCACCTAAGTTTATCACTTCTTCCTGAAAAGTTTGTGAGACCTAACAGAGCCTCGTAGTTCTGGAGGCCATCTCTCTCTGTGTTCAGCAGGCTGACAAGAGGCCTCACCACCTCGTACACCTAGAAGAGAAGGCATGTATTAGCAATTTTCATTTGCTAAAGGAAGTATCAATGCTTTTGTTTTTATTATTTTTTTTTTTAAGCTTACCCTCTCCCCTGGGAATGCAATATCCGGATTGGAGATAGCAGCAATTTTTGCCAGAGCGTGAGAAGCCTTTATCTTGCCAACATCCGTGCCTTCCACAGCCAGAGGTATCAGGGCCTGGAGACACACAGGAAAATGCATTCAGTGTTCTGAGAAGATTTACAGGATTGCCTTATCAGACTAAAACAATAAAATTAAAAATATCCCATAGCCCTCTGTGATGTCTTGCTTTTGTTCTCAAATAGGATCCACGCCAGAGCTTGTAGCTCACACAGTCACTCCAAGAACATCACTTCTCTGGAGCCTTGCAGAGGTGGGACTGCAGTGTCAGTGTGGCCCCAGGGGGTGACAGCTTGTGCTTTTCTGTCACCGTCCCTCACTGGAGACACACCACAGGCTCCCAGCAGGCATTGACAGCACATCAGGAACTGCGAACATAAAAGTGATCACCTTCCCACCGCCTTGAGCGACAATGGTCCCGCGGTCCTTGGGGTCTTCACACAAGGCAAGAAACACCCTGCAAGGGCACAGAACACTCAGTGAAGCAGCCACGCGGGACAGCAACAGCCAACAGCCCTCATGGAAGGGGGCTGAGGTTTTGCAGGAGTGCCAGAGCCACCAGGTAAATTCCAGCTGCTTAACCCTGCACAGCACTCTGTGAGGAAGCAGCAAATGGCTCAGTAAGAAGTTTCCAGATCTTTAAGATGAACTCTCTTCCAGTCAGAATTGATACAAAGAACTAAAAATTCAAAATGCATCCTAGCAAGGCATCCCTGTAAGCCAGTCTCAAGGTCAGAACATGGATTTTTATGATATTGTTGAAGAAAAACTTTGGTTTAAAAATCTTTCCTCCACCTCCCTTTCATCACCCCCTCTCAGGCAGAATGCACCTCCCCACAAACAAGGAGCCAGCCCAGATGACATCCCCATGGCTGCCCAGCACTCCCAGCTCCCAGGACAGCAGCGAAGGCACCTGGCAATGAGCTCCTTGCTCTGGTCTGTCAGAATGGCACTGTCAGCCTTCACCATGCAGGCCAAGGCAGAGACAACCCCGGCCTTCAGCAACCGCTTCACCCGCTTCACCACAAAATCCTTCTTGTCCTGAGGAGAAAACATGGGGAAAGGATTAGCCCTTAGCTGCCATTCTACCATCCAGCTACCTAACAGCCAAGCCTGGTTGGAGAGCAAAGCGATATCAGTCTGGAGATAGAAGACCTGAAGTCTGTGACAATGGATACACCAAAGAGAGTCTTTCTGAACAGCATCTCCAGCTGGACACAACCCACCTTTGGATGCTCCTCAGGCACGTGCTGCTTGGAGAATTTTGCCAGCTGCACCAGCTCTGGGACCAGCTCCTTGGTATCATAGCTGTTGGTGCAGTTCACCAGCGCGGAAGCCACGGAATACAAGATAGTCTTGTCGCTTGCCTGCACAGGAAAATAAAAGCTTGTGTGAGGGTGAGGAGGGCACAGCAGGGAAACAGGTCCCTTTGGACTGCCATCATGGTGTTTTGCACCAGTGGAAATGTTCTTAGCTTTATCCCCAACTTTATAGCCCATGGAAGTTTTTACGGTCAAACAAGGTGTTTGACATCACCAGGTGCTGTCAACACCTTGATGCCTTTGGTTTTCTTGCAGTTGCTGACAGTAAAGGTAGGAGCAACCTTCTTCAGCCTAGGGAGAAGAGCAGGATGATATCATCAACCTTGAGATGTCCCTGGGGCACAGGAAAAACTGAAGTTCTGCTGAACCAGAGGTGAGGTGTTGGGGTCATAGTGCAGGGCTGGAGAGCTGGGAGAGCTTAATGCTGTCAGAAGAATGAGGGAACATGGAAAGGAGATAGACCTTGGCTAAATCAAACATAGCTTTCAGCGCTGGCTCATCCTCAACAAAGTCATCTTTCACATCTGCATCGAGGGTGAGGTACGAAAGCCCTTCCACAGCCCATTTCCTGGTGCGGGCATCAATGCTGGCGTTGCACAACCACCTGGAAGAGAGAAAACCACTCACATTTCTATCTCGGGAGCCAGGACTAACTTATCTGGAAAAAGAGGGAGGAAAAACAGATATTGAGGCTGATTCAGGCCCGAATATGTCCTCAGGTTCTGCTCCAGCTCCTAAGACTGGGGATACTTCCCCTTGAGACATGACCTTCCTCCCATGGTCCAACTTGTGGGATCTAAATGCTGCTGGGAATGACAGACCAGGACAGCTACTCAGCACTGCTTTGCCTTTTCCATCCCACGAAACATGAGATGCCTGCAGGGATGACCACCCATTCAGTCACTTTCTAACTTCATCCCACCTCCTTGGTTACTCCACCCGGCAAATTCACCTTCGGAAGGGACTTGTGCATATTCAAGGTAGCATTAATTAGGCTGTGCCACTCTGGCAAAGAGGGAGGCACCGGGTCTGGTGTCTCCCATGGGCAGTGAGGGAGGGAGGAGGCTCATCTGGATATTGAGGCAGGAGGAACATACGGCTGCTTCAGGCACAGAGGAGCTCCAGGTCCCAGTGCAGTGGCTCTGGGGGCACTGTCAGCTGGCAGGCAGCACAGGAAATGAAGGCAACACGTGGGCAGGATCTCGTGGGAGAGGAACATATTGTATTTTGCAAAGATTAGAACAACTGAAGAAATCAGTGAAGTCACTCACTTTCGGCACTGCTTGGCTAACTTCTCAGTGGAGCCCTCAGCAAACTGCCGCAGGCCATAGTCTGTGCCTCCTGCTGAGCCCAGCTTGCAGAGACCCTGAGGAGGATGAAGAGGACACAGCAGTGAGAAAGGCTCATTAATCCTCTTGTGTTGCTGCCCCAAAACAGTCTAAGCCCATCTCTCACTCCCAGACTCTCCCTCCTCTCCCAAGTCCAGGATAAGGCTGCTGAGTGTGGCAGGCAATAGAGGCAGGGCTGCATCCTCACCACCAGAGCTCGGATTTTGATCTTCTCATTCTTGGTCTTCTTGTAGATCTCCTTCAGGAGCGTCACCCCATTGGTGATGATGAAGGTGGCTCGGCTCAGCTTGGTGGAAGCATGGATGAGGGCTTCCACAGCCACCAGCTGGTCAATCTCCCTCTCGGACCCACACAGGGCAACCATCATCTCCATCACTCCCTTCATGCCAAGCAGCTTGTTGCCCAAGTCAAAGGGCCCTTGCAGAACTCCAGACACAATCTGGACAGCATGGAGTGTCTTATCCATGTCTTGTGGGTCGATTTTGCTCCTGCATGGGATAGAGGGAGTAGGGTATGGAGCAGTAGTGGGGAGCAAATATCCTCCCTCAACTGCACTGCTGAATCATATTGGTATGTAGGAGTGCAAATTCCTGCAAAGCCTGTGATCCAGCAGGATCTCAAGCAAATAATTATCTCCCAGAGCCCCAGTTTTGGACATAAGTGGACTTCAAGTGTCTGATCTCATCCTCAAGACCCCCTGCTCCAGCCCCCCGGGCCAGCTCACCCCTGACTCACTTGATGTACTCCTCACAGATCAGCCGGTAGTTGTCCCGCTCCGGGTCGCAGCGCAGGTCATCGTAGAGCTTATTTAGGAGGACAGAGGCAGTCAGCTGGGTGTTCTCTGTCAGTGGCAGGCAGTCAGGCATCTCAGGAATCTGGCCCACCACTTTCAGTATCTTTTTTAAGCCTGGAAACGATGGAGTGGCTGTCAGAGGGGAAAGGGTCTGTGCAAAACTCAAAGATAGCATTTGTTACTATTTTGCTGTGGAATAGCCAGCTTGGATGGTTTTCAATTATTTTGCAGCCTAATCGCATAAGTCTTAAGCAAAAAAGACACTCAGATATTTACTGGGGAGGAGCTTCTGCTGGTGAGATTACAGGTTTGCAGCATCAGGCTTTTTTCCAGCTCTCAGAGTGAGATAAGCAAAACTGCATTAGGCCCCTGGCTGGATCTGTTATTTTTGTCAGGAAACATTAAACCTACTGACCCCCAAGGCTGGAGGCTCTGACTGAGGAAAACTCAGCCACTTCCAATTGATTCTGGATTACTTAATCCTCCTTTTGCTGAATTTTTATTAAACAACTTCCATCAAAATGGTAACATACGCATGCATTAGAATTCCTATAAAAACACACAGCACACAAATTCCTCACCCTTGACCAGTTTTAGAATACACCAATTTAAGGGTCCACCAAGCTCAGCAGGTGCTCATCTCATCCTGTCTAAACCAGACAATTTATCCAAGCCAAATCCTCCTAACATTAGCAAATACATTGGAGAAAACTAACCAGAGATGTTAGGCAATCCTTTAGAAACTCAAAAGTTCTTGTTCTCATACACAGCTGATTTTCTCTCAGTACTGTTTCCTGCTAACAAGTCTAACTTTGCTCCAGGCTTGCATGCACTAAAAAAAGCCAGAGAGGATTTATTTTATAGGTGGGACCAGTTCTTCAGGTATTCAGGCAAGAACACACAGCTCCACATCTCCCAAATCACAACAGGATGGCGGGGAAGGACTCACCATTGTCGATGACAAAGATGCTCCTGCTGTTGTCATGGTCTTTCAGGTCCTTCCTTGGTATGTTCTTGTTGAGGAGGTTGAGGGCTCGGTCTCGCCCTTGCCCAGACACTTTCTTACTGACCAGCATATCCAGCAAACGCATTGTGATCATCCTCAAATCTTTCTTAGTGTCTACACAGAAGCAAAACAGTAGCAGCCAGTTACGAGAAGTTATCTCTGAAAGCAGGTGAACTCAGCCAAAACCATTCAAAGCCACTGTGTGGCTGGAACAGAAGTATTTAAGCTATCCATGAGGATAGGAGCTGTGTGCAGGTTGTCCTCCTGGACAGCTGAAGGGTAAAGTCCCCACTTCACCAAAGAACAAGGAATAAGGTGGAATCCCAGGAGCAGAGCCCTCCCTGCTCGGCCCACTCCTCCTGCAGGCAGAAGCAATGAAGAGCAGGTGAGGTGCTGTTACCTAGCACTAGAGCCTCCTCTTTGCCGTGGTGCTCCTCCTTCCCCTGGCCCAGCAGGCAGTCGGTGATGCTCTGCAGGAGGTTGCAGACAGCCAGGGAGATTTCTTCATTGTCCACCGACATCCACATGCAAATGCTGTCAATGCCCAGGTAATGGAGAATGGCAGTGGCCTGACCCCAGGAAGGAGAGACAGGACAGTGTTAGCAAAGGCCTTTCCTTCCTGTGTCCTCTAGGCTCAGCTGGGACAAAGAAACTATTTTCCTCAGTGAATCCTGAATCAGTAGAAGGCAGAGTTTTAATCTCCTCCCACTGCTCACAAACAACACAAACTATTGCAATTTCCCCCTCCTCAGGTGCAAAAGGCAATAGCAGTGAAGGTCCAAGCACCCTGTCCTTACCCGAGCCTTATGTCCTGTGCACATTCCTGAAAGTGTCCTCACGGCTGCCAGGATCAGCTCAGGATTTTTGGTTTCTATCAGCTGCAGCAGCAAGTTGACCCCATTATTCTGGAAAATCCTCTCGGCACCTGCTTCCTCCCGCCCCAGGACTATGAGGTTGTTTGCAGCCTGGGTGGGAGGCAGAAGAACCAGGGGTCAGTGGCACAGCCCAGCCTCCAGAACATCTCTGTGCAGCTCTGGGAGATCCTGGTGGGAGCCATCTCCTGACAGATGCAGCAGATCAGCACAGACCCCACCAGATACTTTATCCAGGTGCATTTAGGGATCAGCTCTGCTCTGCCCAAGAAGAGTGGGTCACTGCTTGGAGGGAACACCTGGAGGGTGGCAGAGATGGACCTGAGCAGAAGTCCAGGCTGATCCTGCCTTTGGTATTTTGGGAGGTTGGGCCACCTTCCCTCGGCACAGGGGTGATGCCTCATTGGGACATCCCCCTTCTCCCTGAGTGCAGCTCACCTCCCAGCTCCTTCCCTCATCCTCCGTCCAGGGGAGGTGGGGAAGGGAACGCAGCGTTCTGCTCCCTGCTGCAGTCTCTGACATCAAACAGCCATTTTGCCAAGGCCAGGGCAGTTCTCACCTTTTCTCGCTTTTCTTTGTCGCTGTTCTCATCCAGCAGGATCTCAAACATCTTCTGCACCCTCGAGTCTGTGGAGAACTGAATGCGCAGCTGTGCCGAGAGAGAGCACAGAGCATCAGGAGGAGGAAATCGAGAGCAACTTTCCTTTTTCGCTTCAAGAATACTCCCCACACTCAAACCACAGGCAATTTAAGCTGAATAACAGGAGATATCATTTCTCAGCAATCAGCATCCATTACACATCTCATGGGCACAGGCAGAGCCAGCCCTAAATCTTAATTTCTGAGACTTCACAGTATGTAGTGGTGCGAGGATTTCTTCCCAGCATCCCTGTAAACGTAACTGTAGCAACGTGGCAACTGCCAGACCCACCCCGAAGCTGATCCAGTCCCTTGCCAAGACCTTTCCAAGACACTGAGGACAGGGCAGCCTCAGGAGGAAGCTGCCACACTTTTTAATTTAACCTTTCAATCCAATCCTCAGATTCACACACATCAAGTATGAACTTCCAGTTCATGGAGCCTATTTATCCCCCTATATTGCCACGAGTATCCAGTATGACCAACAATCCATTGATGTAACCCAGGGAAAGGATTTCCCACCCCTCGTCTGTGAATCCAGGACTGTTCCCCTGGCATTTACCTTCTCCTGGATGTTGGCCCCCAGTCGCCTCAGGGTCTCCTGGAAGTTTTTGTTGCGGGGTTCAAGGGTGGCACATTTCTGAGCGTCTTTGAATGCTTGGTCCAGCTTCCCCAGTTTTTCCAGGGCTTGGCTGCGCCGGTACAAGGCTTTGATATCCGAAGCATTGATGTCAATAGCTGGGAAAGGGATGCAAACCACCAGGCATCAGAGCTTGCTGCTCGGAAATGGCCTGTGCAAACTGTGATTTGCTCTGTTATTAGCATCAGTCCGTGCCTGATCAGCACTGATTGCACCAACTTGGAACAACATCATTTGAACCTCCAGGAATTCCCTTGTGGCCTCAGCACTTGGGTGTTAGTGGACATCAAGGAATAAGGCCACAGTGTCTCAAAAACAGATGTGGGAGCAGGCTGAGCAAGTGTACCCAGCTCTCCTCATAACAGCCCCCTCCTTACCTCTAGATGCATCCGAGGCTGCCTTGGCATATTCCTCCTGTTAAACCAGAAAGGAGAGATTTGTTAGCCATGGAATAGCCCGGCATGTTCCCACTGCTGATGGACACTGGGACCTCTCTGTTCCCATTTCCCCATGGGACACCCCAGTGAAGCTGCAGCACAAGCCCAGAATGTGTCATTTCAGACCAGCTGGAAACACCCTATTCAATAAAGGGACAAACCACCCAGTCCACAGCCAGTGAATGCCCTTGGCTGCCTTCCTGCTCCTCTCCCCCTGAGCACTGCCCAGGTGAGGGGAGCTTTTCTCACCTTTTTGAGGAAACAGGCTGCCCTGTTCCTGTACAGCACCGCCTGCAGCGCCTTGTCCTTGTTGAGCTTTATGGCTTGAGTGTAGCTTTGAAGGGCTTTCTCGTAGTCACTGGCCTGAAAATATTTATTGCCCTCCTCTTTCAGCTGGATGGGATCCTCCATCTGGAGAGCTTGAAGGAAAAACATCAATCTGTGTCCCATTTTCTACTGCCTCGGTCGCCTGCCTACTCCCCTAAGCTGAGTTCCACCATGAGACTGACATATAATTAACACACATTAATAAAAGCAGCTTACCAGGCTGAAGAGTTTTGAAAATGA
Source organism: Dicrurus megarhynchus (assembly GCA_013399195.1). Taxonomy (NCBI): domain Eukaryota; kingdom Metazoa; phylum Chordata; class Aves; order Passeriformes; family Dicruridae; genus Dicrurus; species Dicrurus megarhynchus. The sequence continues at coordinate 299,782 of VXAD01012617.1, read as the reverse complement.
AGACCTAAACTGCTCTTCAAGGCTGTGGCTTCTCAGAAGCTTTTCCCACCAATGTAGATTCTTAGGAGTCAATTAAAAAAAAAAAAAAGAAAAAGAACAACAAGAAAAGGAATTAAAGAAATCTGCCAGCACTACGGAGAGTCCGTGTGGCTGAGGAAAGAGCTCACTTCCCACTCCAAGTTTGGGCAGGACCTGGCAGCTCCTGCTGCCTGTCAGTGTCACCTGTCACCACAGCCTGTCCCCTCCTTGTCCCCTCGTGCTTTATATGCTTGGGGAGGGCTGGAAGCCAGGGCCAGCTCAGGGGGCACCTGGCTGCAAGCAGGCAGCACCCCTCTGCAGCAAGAGGGAATCCTCTCCCACCTGCCAGGCAAATCCCAGCTTCCCTCTGCCTGCAGAGCTGCACAGGGCGTGGGGAGCAGGAGGGGGGTGGTTCATGCCAAAAAAGCCCACGGCTGGGATGGCTGACCCCTGTCACAGTGCTCAGACCCTTTTCCCTTTCTATTTAGGGAAGCATGAGACAGCTGAGCCTCAGAGACAAGTGGCCCCAGGCCAGCAGCTGCAGCGGTGCCCAGCACCTTCCAGAATTCCCTGGGATGGAAAGCTGACTGACAGCCAGCGCTGCCTCCTCCTTGCAGGGCCTTCGGGAGCCCATCCCGCTGGGAAACCCACCCATGTCTGGTGCTGCCACTGGCCCCACACGTGGTCATTCAGCAACACAGTGACATGGACTAACACACAGGTCTGGACTGGAACATACTGGAACTGTGTGATGAGTGGCTCAATTTGAGTGACACCAGTAAACAGAGTAGCACTGAGCTCCAAGAGAACTGAGCCTTTCAATCTCCCCTCTTTCCCAGGGCTCACGATGAAGGAATTCTGCTTTGTGACTTATCTCCCCCCAAACACAGGCCTTGCCTTCCCCAGTGTACCTACCAGCATGCCAGCTATAAAGCAAAGGGGGGAACTAGCAGGATGGGGAAATGACTGAGGAGAGCATGGGCTAACCAAGACACTGCCAGGAGGAAAAATATCACTGTCTTTAATTCTGTGATCTGTGTTGTGGCTTGTGGCTCTTATGCAGCAGGGGTTGGCACAGGACTGCCCTGCCCATGTCTCCTGTTCAACTGGCACCAGCAGCATTGCCTGGTCCCTGGTATTCAGGCAGGAGGCGATTCCAAAGCCATTTGTAAATCCCTTCACAGCACATCATCAGCACCCCAGCTGCAGGCAGCTTCATCAAGCGCGGCTCCCACACCTTCACCTGTTTGGGAATAGTTCCAAGGCACAAGGACAGCAGCTGTGGAAAGTGCAAGGTGCCACCCCTGCCTTGGATAGACTCAGTGCAGTGGCTTTTGCAGCATTCATTTGGATTAACACACCAAAAACCCTCTCCCACATGGTTTTAGGTACTGGGGAAGGCTCAGCTGGCTTCATTTCAGTACTCGTGGGATATAGCACCGCCTTTCTCACGTCAGGCAGAATGAAGGCACATTGTCACAAGTGCCAGCACTGCAGGTAAACTGAGCTACAAAATCAAAGCGTGTTGGGTGCTGCTGATGCTCAAGGCAGAGCTGAGAGGGCAGGGCAGGGCAGGCTCAGCAGCGAGTGCCGAGAGCCCTCTTCAGGCCTCGGCTGGGAAAGAAAAACATAATAATAATAAATACCCCAAAAAGTAGCTTTTCCGGGAGAAATTCAAGCCCCCAGTGCAGCCAGGGAGGGGCACATGGCTTCCCCACACCTGTAGGGCAGCAAAGCCCCTCAGCCCTCCGCGCACCTTCATTTCCCACCCGGCAGCACTGTCTGATGAGTCTGGGCAAACCCAGCCCTGGGAGTGTCACAGATGCCGGGATGGTTTGGGTGGGAAGGGAGCTCAGCGCTGGGCTAATCCCGGCGGAGGGGCTGGCGAAGGGAAACCCGAGCGGGTCGGGAGCGATGGGCCGGGGCCGGGGAGCGGTGCGGGCCCTTCCGCCGGCGGCAGGAAGCAGGAAGGGAGCGGGCAGCGACCGCCGTGCCCCGGCCGGGGCTGCGGGGGGCGGGGGAGCCCGGGGCGGTGGGGAACCATCGTGGGGCTCTGCTGGAGGTGGCTCGGGATGGGGAATGTCCCTGCCCGGGGATGGGGTCCCCCCGCCCGCTGTGCTCCCCCAGCCGCAGCGATACAGCCGCAGCGATGCCCCCATGCCCCCCGTGCAGGATTTTGGGATGTTTGGCCCCAAAGGGGAATTAAACACCCACCGTAACCACCCATCCCAGACAAAGCTTGGGTGGCTTCTCCCCAGCTTCAGGGGCAGGCACCGTGCATGGCTCAGTGTTGGACCTGGCAGTGCAGGGTTGAGGGTTGGAGTAGATGATCTTAGATGTCTTTTCCGGCCTCAATGATTCTATGAATTCCACTCTCCCATCTCCTCCGCAGGTCTCTGCTCTTCTCCCACGCCGTGGACATGGTGGTCCTGCGGGCTGGGCTCTGCCCTGGTCTCACTGAAGACATGATCCAGCTTCTCAGAGCCAGTGGCATCAGGACAGGTAATGGGCTGGCATCAGGGTCTCGGGTTGGGGAACATCATCCCCTGTGCATTTGGTGGACCTGTATCATCCCACATCCTGGGAGGACGGTGGTGGTTGAATATCCTCCCGTGTCCTCCTTGCTGGATGTCTTCTGGGTCCTCCTGGGTGGATACAGTGAGTCAGGACTTATCCATAGGAGCAGAAGAGTGTAAGGAGGTGGTAGAGATCCCTGCAGAGGCTTATTGAGGATTGATCAATTATGGCTTTTGTTATGGTATTTCAGGAGGGTTTGTGCAGTTTTCCCTCTGAAAAATGCTCAACTTCCTGGAATGCTGCACCCTGGGCACCTCCTGCCCTTAGAGGGGAAGGAAAAGGTGCTGGGCAGGTCTTGAGCAAAACAGGGAATTTTTTTTACCAACTTCTCTCCCTGCTCTGTTTTGCAAGAAACAATTTGTTTTGTGATGGGTGATGGGGCCATCTCAGAGGAAAAACTCCTCCACTTGCAGTGTTGACAGAGGGCACAGACACTTTGCCTGTTGCAAAGGTGCAGGTTTTGTCCAAGCTGGTTGTCTTCTGGTGTTTGTGGTCTGATCAGGCTCGGCTTCCAACCTCTTGTCCCTCATGTTATTTGCAGTGGTGGACTTTGTGTCTTCAGACCTGGAGGATGTTGCCCAGAAGTGTTCCCTGTCTTACAAGGTAAAAGGGACTGCTCCTAAGTCCTGGTACATAACCAGGGAGCTCAGAGCTGTTTGGCTCATGGACAAGGATGGGCTTATCTGGGGGGACCTTCTGCACCAGATATTAGCCCTGGACTTGCTCAGGCCCGTTTCCAGACATTCCTCTGCCCCCAGGCGCTGGTTGCAGTCAGACGTGTGCTCCTGGCCCAGTTCTCTGCCTTCCCTGCCAACGGAGCAGACCTGTACGAGGAGCTCAAGAGCTCCACTGCCATCCTGCCCACTGGCAGCCCAAGGTGGGTGCATCTCCCACCAGCTCTGCCCGGGGCTGGGCTTGCTGCACAAGGCTGTGGTTGCCAGCACAGGCTTTGAACTTCAGTCTCCATACCATCCCCATGCACTTGTCTGTGTTTGAGAAGGGGACTTGAGGCACAAATATCTGGGGACTGCTGCCTCCTGGTGCCCCTGCCATTCTGGCTGAAGGGGTGTTGATAATCCCACCTTGTGTCCATCCCAAAGCCTGGACCAGCTGCTGGACTCGGGGCTGTACACGGGGGAAGTGACGGAGCTCATGGGAGCACCGGGCAGCGGGAAGACACAGGTGAGTGGGGTGGAGGACAGGGGAGGGGACAGGTAGGGTGAAGATGGTGCCATTAGGCACGTGAAGCAGAGGGACATGTGAGGGCTGGCTCACACCCCGTCCCTGTTCCCCCAGGTGTGCCTGGGCATTGCAGCCAGTGTGTCTCTGGGCCTCAAGCAGCACGTCCTGTTTCTCGACTCCACGGGGGGTTTCACTGCCTCCCGTCTCTACCAGATGCTCCAAGCCCAGACAGAGGATGAAGAAGAGCAGGCAAGTTCCCCTGGAGCTGGTCCCTCTGCTCTCTAAAACTTCCTTTGCTCTTGCCTGCAGAAAACCCCACAGATGGTTTGTCTTTCCAGCTCTGCCTTTGTCCCCTTTTTTGGGTCCAGACTCTTCCTTCCATGGCTCGGTGGGTGCCATGCTCAGGACAGACACTGCTCTTTGTTGTTTTTCTTGGGAGAAGGGAGGGACTTACTGGACTTGCAGGACTTTGCTCCCTGAGCTCAATCCATGTTGCTTTTCCTATCAGTGCAATAGGGACAGTGGTGTTAATGGGATGGAGGCAAATGTGGAAGAGAAAGGGTCTCTGGCTCCGTGGCACGGTGTGAATGCAGAGAGCTGGTGGCAGCTGGGGCAGGAGGAATAGGACGAGTCCTGGGGAGACTGAGGCTGTGTTTTGTGCCGCAGCTGGAGGCTCTGCAGCGGATCCAGGTGGTCCGTGTGTTCAGCATCTATGAGCTGCTGAGTGCCTTGCAGGAGCTGCGGGATCGCCTCTCCCAGCAGGTAGGAGCGAGGCTCTGGGCCCCTCTCCCTTCCCCAGAGCTGCAGGGAGGGCAGCAGGGCTTGTGTGCCTGACAAGTGACTCCAGATTGCCTCATCCTGGGGGCATTGGAGCCTCTGTGCAGCTCACAACCTCCGAAACGGCTGGATTTGTTACTCCACGTTGCACATGGTGCTTCCTTGCAGGTCGTGAGCTCCATGGGACCTCTCAAGATGGTGGTGCTGGACTCGGTGTCGGCTGTGATTTACCCTCTGCTGGGTGGCAGGCAGTCAGAGGGTGAGCTGTGCCACTGCATGTGCCAGGAGGCTGCAGAGCGCTCTGCTCGTCCTGAAGAGCCTCTTCCACCCACGTGTGCTGTGCTGGGAGTGGGGGCTGGGGCAGGACAGATGTGGATGTGACTGCTCCCAGCTTTTCCTTTGGGGCTGGATAAAATGGGACTCTGTTTGCAGTGTTAGCAGCAAGCACTCCAGCTGGCTGTGGCCTGAAACCCATCCAGGGAAGGCACTGAACTCTTTGCCCATAAATGAAAACTTCTTACAGTGTCACAAATACATCATGGTTGCTGGCATGGTTTGCAGAGCTCTTTCTGCCCAAAAGGTCCATAAATCAGAAGTGAGGATGCTAAGGAGCCCCCTCAGACATCTTCCAGAGGGTCTTGCACAGCTGGGTGGCAGCCAGTGCTATCACAGGAGGTTCCCTCACAGCCGTGGGCTGTAGGAAATGAAGCTGTGAGCTGGAGAGATGGGTCCTGTACCTGCTAAATCAACCTGGCCAGCTTTGTCTGGAGCTCCTGGTGCTTTTGTAGGGTTTTTTGACCTTGGGCCTTCTAAGATAGGACAGGGTGGGGAACGGTCCAGTGCAGGTGTCCATGAACACGAGCGCTGGCACTGAATCCAGTGCTGCTCCTGCAAATCCAGATGTCAGCTGCTTCCAAGGTGCACTTTGGGGGCTGATCCCCAGACAGCCAAATGCTTTGTCCTGCTCCAGGTTTGGCCCTCATGATGCAGCTCTCCAGGGAGCTGAAGACCCTGGCCAGGGAGTTCAGCCTTGCTGTTGTGGTGAGTGTTGCTGGGCTTTGTCCTTCATGTGCTGGTGAGTGGCGAGGAGCCATGGGGAGGCTTTGGAGCGTGTGGGAGAGGGGACCTCACTCTCAGCTAAGCCTGAACCCCACAGTGCCCTGCTCCCTGACATCTCTGCAGCCTGCAGATGTCTCGTTCCAAGCATTGGGCAAGACCTGGGCTGATGTGCTGCCTCCTGCTGTTGCTGTCCTCAGGCAGCACGGCATTCATTGGATTGAGCAAGGCAGAGTTAAGTACAGGCAGATGGAAAGGCTGGTTGTGTTTATTTTTGATAAAACACCATTCATTTAAGGGGCTGGCCAGCTTCCTGGGTAACCTCTCAGTCACCTTGCAGGAACTGCAGGGCATTGCATCATCCCACAGGAGCTGGAAAGGGCCCTGCTCGAGCCTTCCCCGGCTCTTGGCCAAGCAACTGCATTTGCCAATGCACCAGACGCGTGGGTGGGACCACAGTGAATGTGTCTGAACTGGGAAGGCCACACCAGAAGATGGTGGGCTGCTGAGCCTGGCACTGGAAGGTGTTGAGACAGTCCTGCCCTTCATTCTGATAGTGACAAGGACAGCGTGTCTGGAAGGACACTTGGAGGCCCCAAGTTAAACTTTGTGGTAACCTCAGCACCACTAGTGATGCAGCTTGCAGATATGAGTGAGCTCCCTGAGTACTGTCTGGGGCAGTTACCTGGGCTGTGTTTAGAGGGGGTGGCAGAGGAGCTGAAGGAGGGCTCAGGATGGAGAAGGAAAAACATTCCTAGAAGTAGCAGCCTGGCCAGGATTTCCTGGTGACCTCCAGTGTTCCATTACACCGAGTGGCCCTGCTTTTCCTGAGCACTGATAAATCTGTTTGTGCTGCAGGTGACCAACCAGGTGACGAGGGACAGCAGCACTGGCTCCCTGAAGCCAGCCCTCGGCCGCTCCTGGAGTTTCGTGCCCAGCACCCGGGTGCTGCTGGAGAGCAAAGAAGCCACCTGGGAGAAAGCCACCACACAGCGTGTTGCTTCCCTGGCAAAGTCACCCCGGCAGGTGAGGCTCCCTGGATCCATCCCTTGGGAATGCAGGAGCAGCTGTGGGACTTGGCCCTGGCTCCTGTGGGAGTGGGGCAGGACCCAGCCTCGCTGGGTGAGCCCCGGCAGTGGGAGCGGAGCTCGTGCAGCCTGGCTGGATGCTGCAGAAGAGAAGAGCATCTGTTCCCAATGGCCTGGGCTGGTATTTATAGGCAGGATAAATGAGTGGCAGCACTTCCAATCCAGGTCACCGTGTTCCTGATGTTGGTCTCACTCTCCTGATGGTGTGAGGGCAGTGAGGGTCCCGTGGAAATGGCTCTGACACCTTCAAAGGTGACTTCAGCTTGAGCACTGCCTGAGCCTCCTGGCTCTGAGCCTGCTCTGCCGCTTGATCCAAACAAATGTGGGTATGGTGGTGTGCTGGGCAGTGAAATGCATCCTGGATGTGCTAAATAATGGTGTGTCTGGGGATGTCTGAGAGCAAGATGTTCCTTCTTTGCTAAATTGCATTTTCTATTTGTATCTCTGCATTCAGCAGACCCAGTTAAAACAGGGGCACCGGCAGAAGGAAATCTTCAGGGGGATGTAACTGGAATTTTTGGCTCTGAGGCAGGTGATGGAGTGATGCAGAGGCCAAGCAGTGGGAGGATAAGCTTTGCTCTGTTCCTCCTTGCAGCCAACAGGGATACAGGTGGAGCTGGACATTGGAAACGGTGACGTGTTGGAACCAAGCCCAGTGACACCCACACAGGGACTCTGATGGGATGGAAAAGCAAATGTCACAAGGTTCCAGAGAGCTGCACAAAAGCAGGCAAGCACTGAAGGTTTTACAAACTGACTCTGAGACTCCTGCAGCCCTGGGAAGGACCAACATAAAAAAATCTCTTGTTATTCTACCCTGTGGAAAAACTGAGCGTGGGCTTCCCTGGAGATCTCTGTGCTCAGAAGATGCTGCCTGCTGTGGCTGGGCTGTGAGGGCAGCAGGACAGCTAGGTCCTGCACTCTGCTGCAGGCTTGCCTTCACCCCCCAGAGCCAGCCCTGTCCTCAGGTCTTGTTTGGGACCAGCTGCCTTGTCCCTGCAGAACCCTACAACTCCCCGTGCTGGTTTTGTTCCTCCCGTGGCTTGCTGCCCTCTGGTCCTGGAGTTCTGATCATCCTCGGGCCCACAGTGGGCTTGGTTCAGAAATAAAAGAAAAAAAAAGCTGTTGCACATTGCTGTGGTTGTTGAGAGCTGGAATTCAATTAATGACAGCTGCTCTGAACTTAATTAGAATGTTGAGCTTTAGTCCCCAGCAGGACTGGGGTGGGACAGGCTGCTGATGAGCAGGGGCATAATGAGATGCTTGATCTTCCCTTCTCCCCAGAGTAACTCCAGGCCCTCTGGGGACCTGCTGGTGTTTTTGGGGCACAGCTGGGCTGTGTAAAGACTTGCTGATAACTGATGAAGGTTCTGATCTGGATCAGCTGAGGCAGATGGGTCCTGGCTGGCACCAGCTGGCCCTGCTTGATGCTCAAGGACCTATTCAGTTGCATGTGGTGATGTTTAAAATAATCTTTCCGTGCTCCACTGCTTTCCAGCTGCTCTTGGCAACCTCCTGAGTAGAGGGGAGGCTCGGATGTGGTGTTGCCTCTTGATCCCAGATGTCTTAGACACCCTCATCCATAAGAGACCTCCTTGGCAGGTGAGCTCAACCATGGCTTGTGCTTCAAGGCATCTGACGGAGAATTTGGGGGCTGGGACTAATCAGGGCATGCTCATTAAACTAATTACACAGCAGCACAGCTCCTGGAGCCCTCTAAGGCTGTGCTTGGCACATTAAATACAAAATTTTTACTGAAAACTTTTAAAGTTGTGGATTTATTTGTGTTTCTGGGCTCTCCAAGCTCGGGAGGGGAGGTGTGGCTCCAGGGGTTGCAGCCTGGCTGGAGGGGGTGAGGAGGAAGAGGATGGTTTTCCTGTCTGCTGGAGACCTGTGCTGACGTGGCTGGAACTTACAAGCAGGAATTTACCTTATTAGCTAATTTCTTGTTAGTTAATTCCTTGTTAGCTCCTCTCTTGGAGCTGTGGATAAAGAGCTGGTACACACAAATTTCAATTACTAATTTATCTCTCTGCCTCAGGTTCTGTAGGGGAAGCAAAGCTCTTGTGGGGGAGTGTGGAGCAGGGAAGAGCCAAATAGAAACCTCTGGGGTTATATTTGAACCAAGAGGGCTTTCCAGATGTTTCCTTCCCCTAACCAGCAGGATGAGAAGAGGAACAACCTGCTTTGAACCCTCATTAGAGTCAGCATGAGACCAACCATGTGTGCATCTTCCCTGTGATTCCCTGAGAAATTACAAGACATTCCACTCTTGCACTCAGTCACCAGGGAGTCACGGGGTGGTGATTCAGCAGGGACACTGCCAGTCTGTCAGGAAAGCTGATGGTGGGAAGTCTGGGCTCCTCCAAAGCTTCCCATCCCAGCTTTCATTGGCATAGTCATGACTGGGGGGAAGGGGGGGATTTTCTCTCCTTTCCATTCAGCTAATTGCAGCTGTGGGAGTTTTTTTTCCCTTTTGGGAAACATCTGGGTAGGTTGGGGAGGGTGGTGTGATTTGGGGCCTGGCTGGGTTTTGTGTAGTAGCTCCTCTGCTCCCAGGTGTGCTCCGAGGTCACAGTGGTGTCCTGAATTTCCGGCTGTGTTGCTGCAGGGAAGGTGTCACTGTGGGTGCTGGTTATTGCACAGTGTGGGGGCCCCATCTGGAAAAACTTGACTCCCTACTCAAGCTCATTTGCCCTAAATTTGCATGGTCAAACCAGGCTTAAAAGAGCTTCTGATCTAAATATCCTCATTCAGCCTTTCCCCTTCATGCTCAGACAAGCACTCCTGCAGCTCTGTAATGCAGAGCTCAGGATATCCTTTTCCCCTGCCTCTTCCCCATGCCCAAAACAGCTGGAAAACTGCTGGAAATGCTTGGAGCAGAGCAGTGAAACCCATCCCAGGGCAGACAGGGCACATCTCAGTCCAAGCAGCAGGGATGCCTTTTAGTGCTAAGGGCTTGCTTGCCCTTGATATGTATAAAATACCCATAGAAATGTGTGTTTATATAGGGATGTGTGTCCATGTCTGTCCGCCTGGCTGTGGGTCTGTGTCTCAGGATGAGAGAACAAGAATCTCAGGCTGTGCCAGGGGAGGTTCAGGTTGGACATTAGGAGGAAGAAAGGGTCATTAAACATTGGCATGGGCTGCTCCGGGCGGTGGTGGAATCACCATCCGTGGGGGTGTTCAAGGAAAGACTGGGAGTGGCACTCGGTGCTCTGGTCTGCTCGGTGAGGTGTTTTCCATCCTGATTGATTCCGTGCTCTCTCGATGTATGTTCACTTCCCGTCCAATGCCGATAAGCCCCGTGCACACCCAAGGGACTCCCCCAGCGCCCAGGGGACCCCGCAGTGTCCCCTCCTCTTCCCACCTGCCTGGCGCGGGTCTCGAACCTGCGCTCCTCGGAGCCGCCGCGGGCGGCGCTGCCCTCCCGGCCCGCTGAGGGCGCCGCTGAGTCCTCCTGGCCGCGAGGGGGCGGTTCTGCACCGCCCG
>VXAD01012617.1:245676-289570 GCA_013399195.1 Dicrurus megarhynchus | reverse complement strand
GTTTGGGGGTGGTGGGGCAGTGAGGAGGCTGCCAAAGTTTGGGGGGGTGGGGCAATGTTGGCTGCCAGGGTGGAGAAGGGTGGATGGGGTAAGGGCGGGGGGCAGGTACATATGGGGTCCATGAGGCTGTGGAGTTGTCACTGAGGGTTATCCAGGGGCTGTGGGGTGCGGGAATGGCTCTGGATTGGGTTGTTGGCAGGTGCAGGGGGACAGAGGGCAGGAGGGGCTGCCAGGACTTGGGGGGCACAGGGCAGGGGGAATGGGGCTGCTCGGGTTGGGCCAGGTGCAGCACCTGGGTTTTGTTTTGGGGAGATGGGGTCAAGGGGCTCCCTCACAGGATTTCCCTAATGCGGGGGAGTGGGACTCTGGTGCAACCTCTTTTTTTTTTGTGTTTAAAAGTGGTTATGAGCAACTCTTCCCTTTCTGAGTTCTGCTCCCAAAGGCCCTCTGGGGTTCAGTAGGTTAATCTGCTCAAATTGCTATGAGAGCTGAGGAATTCTGGAAAAGCACCAGCCTTCTGTAGAGGTCTCTGCTTAAATTATTGTCTCTTTGCATTTTAGCATGTCCAAAGTGTTAATTTCGTGTTAAGGACCCAAATTATTTCCTTCTCTGCTCAAAACTGGGGGCGTACTGCAAAGTGAAAGCTGAGCAAGTCCTTCCTTTGCTGCAGAAAGCAAAAGTTCTTCAGAAAATAGAAGTCCTCGTGTGTCCTTCCGAGCAGTTTGTTCCTGTAAGCAGGTCAAGGTGTTTCCTGTGGGGAAAGTATTGACTCATCCTCCAGTTTCTTAGCAGTATTTTGGTGTCTGCAGGTTAATAAATGTCAGCTCTGCAGTGAGAACAGGGTCCTGCCTGAGTCTCCTCAGGTTAAAAGGCTGAAGATGGACAGGCTCAGTGTTTGAACCTGTGATAAAGAACGAGTTGCACTCCAGAAAAAAAACTCACAGCAAAAACTCCCATGTTCCCAACGCTGCAAGGACAGCTGGGCGTGCTTAGTCAAGTGTAACATTAAAGGTAGATAGGAACGGTTTAATTTTATGCTTCTTAGGTTAAGCTGTGCTCAGGGTAATGTTTAATTGGCTGAGACAGAAGGGGGTTATTTCTGTGTTTCATTTGAGCTCACTTCCTCTTCTCTGACACACGGCATGTCTTCCGTGGGGAGCACAGGACGTAACCTCGGATGTCGGTTTGGGAGAACTGTTTCACAGCTGTGCAGGGACTTGTGGCAGTTTTCTGTTCTTTCTGACCTCATTGTGGACTTGGTGAAGAACTTAGTGGATGTACAAGAAGCTTTTTTAGCTCTCTGTATCATTAGGATGGGAGATGACAGGTGCATTGTAAGTTGGTGTTTTATTGTATTTATGCTGTGGTGGGTTGTATTTCAACACTTTGAAGCTCAGATTTTAAGACAGATGATCATTAAGGCAGATACATGATTGCATAAGCAAAAAGAGTTTTAACTCTTTGTCTTCCCACTGTTAACCTCATTTTTCCAGAGCTGAGAAGTGGAGCAGAAAGCTGTGATGAGCTTTAAATGTTTATTACAAATTCCAGATCCCTGGGTTTACCTACCTCCACCCATCAAATACTGAATCCCCTTAACATGTTTGTGCCCACAGTGATGGGGAGGGGGATCTTGTAGTCGATCTCTGTAATCATAATTGGTTTTGGTGGCACAACTGGGTGTAATGAACCAAAACAATCACCTTGGGCTGTTGTGTTTCCCATTGGGGGCTGAGGATCCTGGAGCAGGGTTACCCAGCTGCAGCACTCTGTCTGCACATCCACTCAGCTGTAGCAACTGAACTTTTAATTAAAGGCTGATTGCCTTGGCAGTGGAGCTCATGGGTTAATGCTTAATTGCTCAAGTTTTTGCTGAATTGGAATAGTTTTGAAGCCATCATTTAAGTATTGTGTTTAATTGTAGGGTAGAAAAAGTAGGATGGCTTTCAGTGAGGCTCGCTCTTTCTCACTGTCAGGTACCATGTGATTTGGCTCCTAAAATGAGAGCTGAATGCACTGCTCTGCACTGAGAGTACAAATGAATCATATGTATGAGTTTTTGGGAGGATAGTGGTCACTAGTTGAGTTTATGACTGAAATCTGCCTTCTTCACATCTTCAGTTTTCTCTTTATTGTTGTTGACTTCAGGGTGGGTTTGTGTTGTTTTGTTTGTTTGTTAAATGGTGTCATTTTCACTTCTCATGCAACTTTGCACCACGGTTTGTTGTTAATCACAACTGAGATTGTAAACTCTTCAATCAGGCTGGAGCATGAGCTGAGCTGCCAGTGCTGTTATTAGACCTGTAATTTGGACTTTGAACCAGTTTTTGCCTGGAGGGTGGAAGCAGATTTCCACGGTCTGCTCTGTGTGCCTGCCTGTCCTCTGGCTCTCCTAGGCCAGCACGGAGGGGGCAGTGGAGCTGGGCAGGCTGTTTCTGACCCAGCACTGCAGTTTGTGTCCTCAGGACTGGCCAGCTAAAATGCTCTCCTCACCTAGGGTGTGTTGGCTTCACTGAAGGATAAATGGTGTTTAATTAGGGTTAGGCTACTTTCCTGTCCCTTAGACTGTGTTTTCATAGGATATGGAATCACAGAGTGGACTGGATTAGAAGGACCTGAAAGATCACCTAATTAAAGATTCCCTGGCTCCATCTCTTCTCTAAACCTTCTGACCAGTCCTGAGGGATACAGAGCTTGATCTGAAGATAAGAAATCAAAGTACATTGAACCAAGTTGTTGTGCTTAATGAAACACACTGTGGGCAGCAGGATGATGTGAGCTGCAGAAAAGTGTGTGCATGTGGCCCTTTTTTGGACACAGCTGTGTGTGACCTGCTGCTGAGCAGGGAGAAGGGACCTCTCGGTTAAAAATAGGTAGTTAAAAATAAGAGAAATCGGTTCTTCTCTCTAGGCTGAGCTCTGACTACAGGCATAACCTGGCTTTAAACTACCTGGATATTGCTGGATACTCGAGTGTGGATTGAGCTCTGGAAGCGGTACAGCCAGAGCCCTGGTGAGGTGTGTGATGCTGCTGCTGCTCACTGCCTATGCTTTGTGCTCTGCACTTCCATGTATTTATTTACCTGCTACAAATGTTCCCCCAGCCCTCCCCTGATAGCCCATTGTGAAACCCCAGCCTGGCTCCTGCTCCCCAGAGTAATTCCAGTCACTATCCTTGACAGTACCTCTCTGTGGTTTCCCATGGAGCCTGTTTTCCTCCCCTTCCCAGGGACTGTCCTTACAAAAGCCAGGAGCTGGCAGTGTGAACTTCCCTCAGCTGGCATTCAGGGAGCAGGGAATGCTTTGCAGTGGTGAGTAAGTGGAATCTCTGTTTCACAGGTGGGGAGAATCCAGTCACTGCTGGGCTGATGTCAGGACCAGGACTCACCTGCATGCAAAGGTTTCCAACCCCCTGCTGGTAGGTGCCTCTAAAGTTGATTATTTAGTCTTCAAACAACATTGCAAGGTTGAAAAATTACTCTCTTCTTTAAGAAACCAAGAGTTTGACTGTCAGATCAAGAGTTCAGATTTTGTATTAAGTTTTTCCTTCTTTCTCAGCTGGTTTCCTCAGAACTGAGATGGCTTTTTCTAACTTCTGAAAGGCCTTTTTGGCTTGTTAAATTTATGCTCCCATAAGGGACTTTCTTTAGAAAGAATTGTTGTTTTCTGAGATGCTGTTAATTCTTCTCAGTGTCTGTAAAATCTACAACTTCTTCACATTAATTGCTCTTGAGGTTTTCAGTTTACTCAAAAATATTAATCGGGCTTCTTTCTCTAATGCCCTCTGGCTCCTCTGCCAAATAGTCTTGGAATAGGAATTTCCACATTTTATTTCAGTGGAGAATAAAATATTCATTAAACATCAGCTTTTTTTTAATGCTGCCACCTTTTTATTTATATTCAGAAGGTTGTGGGATGTGCTTATAAGAATATACTTAAGGAGCATATGCTTTGAATCTTTTAGTTTAGGCTGATGTTAAGTGAGATTTGAAACTCATTAAATGTAATTTAAATTTAAAATACTCCCTTTTGGGAGTAGCTTGTTGCGTGGTAACCTCTGCTGCAGAAGGATGGTTCCTTTGGGTATTATATATTCTATATATACACATGGATAATTTCAAATTGCAGTGTCACAAGTGGCATTATTGAATCCACACCACTTGAGCTTCTGTTGGTTTGGCTTTTCCCCAAATGAGTCAGGAACTGCATCCCACAGAATTCCAGACTGAAACTGATGTGATGCTACTTTTTGCTGATGTCAAAATACCTTGCTCAGAGAAAAATGACTGCTGGCCCCTGTGGATGGCTCCCAGGTGTCCTTGACCCAGAGACTCGCCTTGCTGGCGTCACTCAGGTGAATAATTCCTGTGTTTGAGGTCATCCTCCACGAGGTCACGTCATGCATTGATAAGTTTGCTTCCATGGACGTGTTGGGGTTTCCTAGGACTTTGCCTGAGCCATGATTACTGGGAAAACTGCCGAGCTGTGCTGTCCCTGGGCACAGAGGGTGATAAGCAGCAGCTTAATGCTCTGCTGTAGCTTGCTGTTAAAATAACCGTGGCCAGGCTGGAACCACAACTGGTATTGCAGCTCTGAGGCAGTGAGCAATTCCTTCTCTGTGGGATTGCCTTTGGATTTGTTTTATATGTATCTTAAAAAGGAGCTTTTATTCATCTACTGAAATAGATTTCTTTATAGACACTTGAATTTGATAATCTGGACGACAAACAGGCCTCTGGGTTCCTGAACAGTTTTTAAAATGGCAAATGAATGGTTAAAAGAAGGGAAATCTCTGTTTAGATTAACAAAATAACTTTTCTTACTGAATCTGTGAACCTCTTCCTATATATATATATATATATATATATATGCCCAGCAGTCTGGGCTAGCAGCAGAGACGGATAGAATGTCAAGCTTGATAGATTGTTGGAGCTGGTTTTTGGTAGTTAAACAATAATGGAGCTGTTGTGTGCTTGCAGGGAAACACTGAGCTCTGTGTGCAGACTTTGGCCTGGAGAAAGTTCCAATTGTTCCAGAGAAGGGCGAGTTCTAAAATGCAGCTTCTGTGGCTGGTGGCACAGCTGGCCAGATCCCTGCCTGTCTTGATGCCGTTGCACAAGCATTGCAGGAGAGTTTGGAAACAGTTTATTTTTCAGATTCCAAGTAAAGTGTAGATTTCCAAGTCCCCTTTGACTGT
Organism: Dicrurus megarhynchus; assembly: GCA_013399195.1. NCBI lineage: Eukaryota > Metazoa > Chordata > Aves > Passeriformes > Dicruridae > Dicrurus > Dicrurus megarhynchus. The sequence goes on along the minus strand of VXAD01012617.1, from coordinate 284,374 downwards.
ATAATCCAAAAAGTAGAAATTGAAGCTGGTTTTTATGTAGGGGTTGTTTCATGCTCTTGGAGCTCAGGGCCAGGTTTCTGCCAGTCAGACAGAGGCTGATATTGCATAATCCATCCCTTATGTTTCTCAGATGGGAAGGCTTATCAGTCGTTGCAGGGGATCATGGAGTTCCTTGTCAGCTCAGTCAGACCTAGTCTGTCACTGTGCATCTTCTTGTGCAGAGGGCTCTGGGGTAGGAGGAGCAAGATTTTGTCTCTTACACAGAATAGAAACAAGAGGGAGTTGAAGCATGAATTTAATAAAAATAAAGCCCAAACCATCAACCTCCTTTTGGCAAACTACTTTTCTATTCCTGCTGTTATTTATACTATTTGTTACTTGCTCCTCTGGCTTGAATACAAATCACAGACAGATTTTTGCAGTGAAGATACCCAAGTCAGGAATGTCATTCTGAGTGAAGGCATTCCTGGAAAGAATTGAAATACGTTGTTCAGCTTGCTGCTGGGCTTCAGGAGCGACTTGGAAATGCCTACAAGGTGTGCAGCTGAGATTCAAAGCACCTGTAAATGACTACATGTGTATGGCAAAATAACACACTTAGAAACAAAGCACTTGCAGCATTTCTTTTTATCTGCCTTCAGAGACACCTTAAATCTGCAAATAACCTTATCTGATCACCCTGATACCATCTCTGAACTATGCCATGGGTGAAAACCTATTTCAAGGTTTAAACTGTGTGTTTTAGAGATAACACACAACCCATTTATTACAGTTTTGCCATTTTGGTCCCTTGGAACCCTCAACATTGCACGATTTCAGTTTGTTCAGCTCTTTCTGTGGTAAAGGCCATTTATATCAGGTTTTCAAACAATGTGTTCAACTGCATATAATGAAGCCTTTTCATACAACAGAATGTAGGCCAGAGCCCAGCCTGGTTCATGAAAGGCTTTACTTTGTCTGAGGGAAGTAAGATGATCGTTCTTGGAATGAGGCCTGGCTCCCTCAGTGCTGCTCTGCCCAAAGCCAAAGTCACTTGGTTAGACATTGTTCTGGAGGCCTGAGCTTGCTTTTTTACTTCTGGATGTGGCTCTTAATAACATGAGCTCAAGTTTTCATCTCTCTGGCAGGAATAAGAGATGCAGGCTTGAAATTAAATCTAATACACGGTAGTATTTCCTAAAAATTCCGCTAATAAAAGAAAATGTGAAGAAAAGGTTATGAACTATTACTGTCCACTGTGTGCTTGCCTGATCAGCCTTAATCCTTGATTATGGAGGAAACAGCCTAAATGTATTGACCAAACCTTCTAAACTCTAAAGGGAGTTTTTACAACATGCCCAACAGATTTGAAATTGAAAACCCTTGATGTTTTCCTAACCAGCAGTTTGACAGCGTGCTGCCTCCTTCACACCTTATCTTGTCTCAAGTCCCAAGAATGTTTGCCCTTTTTTTGTTTTGCTGTTTTTTTTTTTTTACAAGGCCACCTTTGTCAGTAACACTTTTAAGTTGAAATGTCCCTTTAAGCAAAAATAAATTTTGAGCACTATTTTATTCTGCATGTTGACCATAATTCACATTGTGAACTGGGAAAGAGTTCAAACAAATTCCAACAACAACAAAAAAAACCCACTACCACCAAAAAATTAATGGGACTTGCATTGTCTTTTGCACTTGTGTGAAACACAAATTTGGCCTCAAAATTATCTTGCTTTGTCCTATTTTTTTAATATTATCTTGTTTTGTCCTGTTTTTTTTTTTTTAATTATGTGTTTTGTTCTAATGTAAAATTGTTAGGATGCTCTGCAGAAATGCAAGGAGGTTGTTCACTCTCAGCATTTCTTCCCTTAAGTGCCTCACTTCCCTGAGCTCTGTAGTTCTCTGAAAGTATTAATTCCATTATGAATACAGTACTGCTTTAAAGAAAGGAAATATTGATTCCATTCCTTCATGGGGCATTACCTGTATTTTGCTTATGGAAAACTCAAGCTCAGAGAACTGAAGTGGCCCAGACTTACAGAGCTGGAAACTGAAACTAAAAATCCTCACCCCGAATTGTCCCACATTTGTCTGCATTTATCCCATTAGTAATCTGAAAATAATTACCCAATGATAGTTCTTGAAATTCAGATTTTCTTTTTGAATAGGAATGTCTGGTATCTGATTTTGTTTGTGTAATCAAAAAATGGGTCAATTTCTGCTGAACTATTGAACGGGGAAAAGTAGAGTTCAAAAGAGAAGAAAGGTCATGTTGATGTTATCAAGTCAGTGGTGGAAAAGATTGTGTCATAGGGAGCTTCTTACTGGCAGCAGTCATGTCTGCTTGTGCTGAAATGCCAGATAAATTGTTGTTTGTTTGGGATCTGAGGATGGAAGTGAAGATGTTTGGAGGTTTTATTTTAAAAATAAGTATTCTTTGTTGTTAGAGGGCTATGTGAAAGTACAAGACAGCTTAATATCTGTTCCCAGCCTCCATGATAGTTGGTCTGGTTTTATTCTTCATGTCCCAACACCATGATTTAGTCTAATATGAAAATCTTGTCTGTCATTTTACAAAGCAAAAAACCCCCAGAAAGGAAAGAAATGCTCCTGCCAGTTACAGAGAAACAAAATGAAAATGTGATGGTGCCTGTGTACTGCAAAGGTTGAGGAAAAAAGCCCCAACAGAAGGTGAATTTAAAGAACCCAACCCAAATGAAGTAGATTTATTGGTTTATAAACCCCGGTGATTTCTGGAGCACTGACTCACGATGTCTGAATGTCTGGGCTTGCCAAGAGCCTGCACTGAAATGTGACCCCGTTGGCTTGGGCCATATATGGGAAATTTCCCCTCTGTGACAAAGGTAGGGAATCCAGGAGATGCAGGTCCCTGTCCGAAGCTTTCCTTACCTCCTGTCCTCTCGGTCTTTGGTAAAAATACATTCTCTGCAGGTTGGATCCAACAGTGATTCCACGTTCAGCACTTTCTGTTTGATCCCATGAATTGGGAGGCTTTAGGTGAGCTCTGCCATCAAAGGATGCCCGTCCTGCCTCTGTTGGTGCTTCACACAGGTGATTAAAAGGCTTCACAAGAACTTGAATGTTCTGCCATAATATATGTATAGAGATGTGGCAATAAAAGAGAATTACCTTTTTTTTTTTTTTTGGATCATGGCTTTAGTTCCCAGAGACAAATGTTTACTTGAATGGTTTGTGAGGTCTTGCAGAATCTCCTCAGGATGTGCCCCCTCAACTCAGTAACCACAACTATGGGACCAGATGGCTGTTTGGTTTGTTCATGTTTGTTTGAATAAAGCCCAGATTTCAGGCTGCTTTGTTTTGGATTTCTCAGTCCTTAATGTTCTGCAGAGATTGAGGCTGGAGGGAGAGAGGCACAGGAGTGGAACAAGGGTGGTGGCAAAGGAACCAATGTAGAGAACCTTTCAGCCCTAGAAACAAACACTGCAGATGGTTGGAAATGGACTTTTCCACAACATCTGTCCCATGAATGCTGTAGAGAGGTCATGCTAGTCCTGCTGGCAGACACTGGCTGGTAAAGCTTGAACTTTCCCTCAGTTTTCAAGCTCTTCTCCATGGCTGCATGTAAGCAATTCTGAATTTCAAATGCTTCCGTGCTAAATGGAGATTGGCACAAAAATAATATTTATGGAAATGCTTTAAGAGTACAACTTCAAAGTCCCTCTCAAAGTTCCACCTGTATTAACTTCCTTCAGATAAGAGGGATATTTTCCCTTGTCAACAGTTAAGGTGACTAAACTATAAATAAAACTCACTTTTTTATGGCACTGTCTTTTGTTATCTCAGGAACGAAACCAGTCCTCAGGTGTGTATTGAACATCCTGGACCTTTTTTTGGCTACTGACTAATTCCTAAGTATTTCTGCAGCCTGGGAGGGCAGAGCTTCCCACACCGTGTCGGATGTGACGTCTGTGCTGGTCTTTGTACGTGTGTGCCGAAGGAGAAGATCTGCAGCTGCATTTTATTCTATTTTAGCACCTAGTTTGGATTTGAATTCAGATTAATTTGGAATAGGCATAGCTATGAAATGAGTCTGCAGTGTTTGTACTTGTTAGGATGTGCCTCAGTTATATACATCCAGATCTGTTTCAGTCCAGCCAAATAAAAATTATCTTTTTTCAGGCTCCAGTTAAATAGGTTAGAGGTTGCCTGCCAGTCTGCACAGAGCTGTGGTGCATCCAGTCCCGCTGCACGTACACTTTTCCACTTGTATAAATTCCATGGGGTTTAGGTTGATTTTCTACCAGCAGCTCCTGGGATAAGGTGGGGAGAAGAGTAGGTTTGGCATGTGAGGAATTTTGAGGCTATATTTTGATTTTGGAGGGGTGAAATTTAGAAGTTTACTGGTTAAAAATAAACCCATAGCTTGGCATGACAAGTAATTTCCAGGATTTCCAACTGGTGTTGTAATTTATCAGCAAACACTCTCAATTCGGGGTGCCTGAGACACAGTGATAGCCCAGAGTCCATGGAGCTTTAGGGCCAACTGCAATCCCAATTTCAGGGAATTCTGGCTGATTCTATCCAACCCCCAGTTTGAGGAGCTGAATCTGGGATAATGCACCTCTCTCTTCTCCCTTTGACTGCCCCCATATGCTTGTGCTTCATTCCAAAGATGAGCTGTTGGTGAACATGTAATTAATCCAGTTGCCATAATGAAACAAGATGTGTAGTTGTCATCACAGGCCTTTGTGGCCAAGGAGTTCAATAGAAATAGCTTGGTCTCTTTTTACCTGAAGTAGGGAACTTGAGATGTGATGAAAATGCAAATTTATATCATTTCTCCTCCCCTTTTTTCTCCAGCTCCCTGAATTGCCCCATTTAGGAGAAGGGTATCATTCAACCATCTGACAGTGGTTACCTTCTTCCATGGTGAAATCACCTTCCAGCAGAGGGGATTCAAAGCTGTTCCGTGGTCAAACTGTGGATCTGCTCCTGTTTGTTTGCAATACCCAAGCACTGAAGTCACTTAGTCCACAGCAGTGTTTTGCAGCACAGCAGAAACTTATTTTCAGCAAGGTTCTATTCTGGGCATTGTAAAATTTGCTGGGAGAGGGAGGTATTTGTAGTGTGGAGAGCAGGAGGAGGACTCCCTGAAAAGCTCCTGCTGTGCCTTTGGAGCCACTTCCTGGCTTCCAGGTGGGCACGGATCCAGGAAACCTCCCCCAGCTATTGCCATGTGGCTGTCATGGAAGAGTGGTCTAGGTGGATTTTGGGATGAAATCTGGATAGAATGGAATAATAATCCTTCCTGGAGTAGGGCTGGTTAGGGAAGCTGCTCAGTTATTTAAATATGTTCAGGTTTTCATTGAGCAATTTATTGCTACCTGTTGCAATTACAGTTTTAGCAGTGACCCATGCAGCTGAATCCAAGAAAACCTGTGAGGATAGGAATGAACAGAGGAAAAAAAAGCCAGCATGGACCTCTTTCTCCATAATGAAAAGGACTGCTTGAGTTGGTAGGGGATAGTCCAGGATTCCTGGACTGCTCCTTGCTGAAGTTTTGATGGAGAGCTTCCACTTTTGGGTGTGAGACTAAGGCTAGAGACACACATCCACCCATGTAGGATGCTGGGAATGGTAACAAAACAGTACTCTGGAATCTGACTTCTCCAGAGTCTCCTTTCTTCTCCTCCTGACTTGGTTCCTGCTATATATTACCACTGACTTAATTCAGTCTTGCTGATGAATATCAAGCTAGTGTGAAAGAGCACAGCAGCTTTTTGAATTGTTTTTCAGCATAACAGGAGAGTGGAAGGGAGATAAGTCTGAGGTCACAGCACCTTCCTTGGGAAGAGGTATGGGACTAAGGAATTGAGATAGACTGGGTAAGAAAATAATTTTCTAAAATCACATGATTTCATTAATCACTTTGTTTTGTGTTAACTCGCTGGGAGAACGTCACTGACTTGCAAAGGAAAAAGGCAGTTGACTTTCCATCTTGGCAGATGTCTCGAGACCTAATTACAGTTAATAGCAAGAAGAGCTTTTTATCTAAATATTTTTTCAATATATAAGATGCAATTCTGGGTCAAAACAAACAGTTTATATTAAAATAATGCTCAGCCCAGGTATCCAGTTCCTTACAAAATAGGATTTCCAAGCCTCTAATGTTAAAATGGGGGAAGTTTGGTGTTGCTTGTGCTGCAGAGGAGAGGGAAAGTGGGCAAGCGTTGAGTTTGCAATTCCAGGTGCAAAGCTGGGAGTCAAATGAGAAGGTGTCTGTTTTGAATTAGCTTTCTGGGCAATGCTCTATAAATCCCACAGCTTTCTAAAACAGTTTTCTCCATTTTCAAATGGGAATTGCAGCTCTCTAGTTTCAAAGAGGTGCTTGAAGCTGAGATCCTTTGTGCTCATAACAGTGCTGGTGGGATTTCAGGTGGAGATCTGTCTGTAAACCTCCCAAACAGCATCAAGTGTCGCTGGGAGTAAGCTTGCAGATTACTCCGGGCATGCTGATAAGCACTGGTACAGCTGCAAAATGCTCTTAGAATACCTGCTGGATTTTTCTCATGTATATAAGAACTCGTAATTTTCCTCTCAGCTAAGCCAATTTTCCAAGGGCTTACCTGGCAAATGCTTTACTCAATGTAAACCAGGTTATAGCAGCATAAAAAGGGCTTTGTCTGCACGATGGTTTCCTCTGTACCACGCAAGTGGCAAGTGACTTTTGGTGCTTCTCTGGGCTCAGCAGTAATTGAAGGCGCTGGCGTTTCAGCAGAGCTGTGTGTGGCCGTGCTGAACGCCTGTGGCCCCATTCCAGCTTTTTCCTGCTCTGCCTTGCACCCTGCCCCAGCGGGCTGCCCTGTTTACTCTCTGCTCTGTGGTAAATGGATGTCACTTCCTTCATTAAAATGCTGGTGCGTGGCCAGATTCCCTTCCTTTGGGCTCGCACGCTCGGAGCAGCAGCGCTGCCGAATCCGGCTGTGTGCCGTGCTCCAGGATCTGCTCCTGGTTGGATTGTCGGGATCTGCTGAGCCTGCCGAGGTTCCTGAGCCCACACACAGAGGCTTTTGGAGGCATCTCTGAGGTGGAGAAGCACAGGTGCAGCTGTGTTGAAGAGGGGCTGAAGATGGATTATTGCTGGAGAGCACGAGCTGCGCTTCCAGCCAGGGACTGTGCGCATCCCACGGGGAAGGCGTAGCCGGCGTTTGGAATGGGGTGCCAGTGCCAGCCTGCTCTGGCCAGTGGAAGCAGCCTCTGGACGTGAGGATGGGGGTGCTGTTCAAGGGCATCCCCTGATGTGCCCGGCAGCACAGGCACTCCTGGATGCACAGGATCCCGACCAAAAGGACACAGAAATCCTGGACACCCTGTTCTGACTGTGCTCGGTGCAGACTGACCTGAGCACTCTTCCTTTATAGCTGACCAGGGTCTCACCTGAAGAGTTTTAAACTGACATCAAAGTTGCTGATCAGACGGGTGAGCAATTAAATATTTGTCTTTGTAAGGATTATTGCTGTTGCATACTTAGATGATTAGAGATGGGAAATGTCCCCAGACTTCTGGAAGGCACAGAACAAAAGGAAAAAAATGTTGTCTCCCTCCATAACACAATTTCTTGTGTCTCTCCCACCTGAACACTCCTGTTTCTAGCTGTGATCCAGTGCTGGTATTTATTTACTCATTTTTTCAAGGTGTGCATGCTGTCACCTTGGGCACAGGTGAATTAGTACCTTTACGCATAAACATATTTTTTCCTATCCCTACATAAAAATCTGACATTCTCAATCCAGTCATTTTATACAGTAAATTAGATGTACAATCCTTGTGACAGATTTGTGTTCCATCTCTTCCTTTTCTCCGGCTCTGTACTGGTTGAGACTCCACCTCTGCAAATGTCATGCTCAGACTGGCAACCTGCTTCCTTCCCTTGTCCCTTCTGCAAGTGGCTCATTTGCTGACTTTTCCAGCTGTCCCAACATATGGCTGCTCCCATTTATCATAATTCAGGTCTGTGCCTGGGACAAAGGCTGATAAAAATAATACTTTGTGCATAAGTGGGTTTGAGCAGATTATTCTATAGCTCTGTTATCAAGTAAATACTGTTTTTTGACCTAACTGTGAATTCAGTTTGTAAGTGGTAGGTCATTAGAGAAACTAATTTTAGCAAGGCATTTCTTATCAGTGCAGGTTTGTTGAAATAAAAAAAAAGTAGTAAATTGTAACAATGAGCAATTGTGCAGCACTATTGACGGGGCACCAAGGTGGTTAACTCATTAAGTACTTCAACCATTTCAAACAGCATTCATCAAAGTCAGATCTGATTCATTTTGCAGGGGCTACAGCATGGATTAATAACAAAAATAGCAATTTAAAAAGTGAGCTATCAGTATGAGTATTTTAAAGCCACACTGCCTTTTTCTGGCCTCCTGAGCAATTTCCTTGATCCTGAAGCTAATGGAAGTGGCAGGAATGAATGGTTTTGTGAACAGCACTATCCCAGGATTGGTGTGTTGTGTTGAAAGTGGTGTCTTACCAGGGAATGGGGCTTTGCTGTTGTGGAGGACACCCAGGGGATGCCAGCTTGGACCTGTGTTGCTGTAGAGCATCTGTAGCTGATCACAGCAGGTTCTGAAGGCAGTAAGAACGTTCTGAAGTAACAAGGAGGGTGGTCTTGGATGAGGGATGGATGGATGAGGGGCAAAGAGGAGCTGGATGGTTCAGGGAGCTGATGGAAAAGCAGCTCGTGGTGAACAGAGCTCTAAACGAGGAGGTGCGAGGGCAGCTCTTGGGGCTGATGAGCAAACAGTGCTGCAGGGAAGCCGGCCCTGGCAAAGCTGCTCGCTTCCATCTCCCTCCCTTTTTGGCACCCAGCTCCATCTGCAGTAGCCCCAGGGGTCATCAGCCCTGGTGTTCCAGCAGTTAAAGGCCTCTCAGGAGCAGAAGTACTTGTTGCTGTGGTTTTCTCCTCGTGTGGGAGTAAAATCAGCTGCTTCTGGGAGCTCAGTTCCTTTTGATCCCTTGATTCAAGTGTCTCCTTGGTGCTACTGCATTCCAGCTGCTGAATTCCTGAGCAGTCACGAAAAGGAGCCAGACCCAGTCCTCGAGAGCTTTATTATACAGAGCTGCAAGCTCATTGATTCCGAGATGTTCCTTTGCTTGCTCTAGTCCCTTGTTGTTTGTACTCTTAGGAAAATAAAGGCAGGTTTTATATTCAAATATAAACCACAGTTCCCCTCTGCAGCCACAGCCTACCCTTTGATGAAATCCAAATAGCATGTGTAATAAATCCTGTGTGGAGGCAGTGATCCCTGACAGTCCAGCTAGCAAGGTTATGGCAGTGATATTGCATATAGAGTGAGAACCTGAGTTCAAACACTTTTTTAAATGAAGATGGAAAGTATAAGGATCCAGGCCTGCGTTATTAATTCTGTCTTCACTTGTGTATGGGAAGAAAACTTTGACATCACTGGTATTTCCTTTAGAACTAAATTAATACAGAACTTGTGGCGCTGTGTAGAACGTGTTAATGAACAGGTAATGAAATGGATCTCACTCTCCTGTTTAAATTCAGTGAAGAGAGTCGTGGCATGCACAGCTTCATAGTGGAAAAATAAAGGAACAAATCACTAAAAGCAGTCCAGCAGAGCATGGTGGAGTGCTGGCACCACTCTGTCCATGGCAAGCAACTCCCTGCCATTTATTGGATTTCTTCTGGCTTTCCTTAAAGCAACTGAAGAAAGAAGATGAAACACCCACCTTCCCAAGGTGCTGATTGCCATGTGGGTGGATGTGTTTGCAAGTCCGGGATGGATTGTTTGATCTTGCGTCTCCACCCTTGATGAAACTCCCTCTCCCTTTGCCCTGGCAGATGCTCCAAGCACAACGTGCACTTAGGATTTAGGGCAGGTGGTTTTTGGCTGCCAGCAGTCGCTGTTGGGTGCCTGCCATGGAGCTTCCAGTTTGCCAAACCCAGCTCAGCTGCGTGGCTCGAGCAGTTGTTTCTGTGGCTCCATTAGCCAGTACAGGCACCTTGTCCAAGGATAATGCTGCTATCAGTAGTGCCTGTAATGTCAACCATGCCAATATGTCCACATCTTTAATTCAAGATGTTGCTTGAGAATTCCTGAAATCCTGTCATTAAGTTTTCCAAGCTGTCACACTGTTATTAGTCAAGTTACTCTAAGTATTTTCCTAGCCCTGGAGCACAACACAGGAGTAGCTCTTTCCACTGGGTGTTTTTTTGTCTGGGCATTAATTTGTCACTTTGGTGTAGCTGTGGAGCTCTTTTGGTACAGAACAGCAGCTCCTTTGCAGAGGATTGACAGGGTTTGCACAGGGCAGGGCTGTAATTCTGACCCTCAGACTCTGCCACATCTGTAACATCCATCCATCCATCCATCCATCCATCCATCCAGGAAATGAGCAGCTCCTGGATGGTGCTGACCACATTCCTCTGGATGAGTAACAAAATAAATAAGGGAACAATTTGGCTGTAGCAAACACTGTAGAGTTACCAAGGAAATTGTCTTCCTGAAATTCCACTGTGGCATTCTGCTTGTAACTTTGAGTCCTCTCCCAGTGGCAGTGCTTTTTTCCCTTGGGTCTAAAGCTGATCCTGTCCAGAACAATGGAAAACTCCTCTTGAAGCAGCTGCTGAATCTTACCTGTATTTCTTGTAGCTTAGTGCAGCTGTAGGCAGCTACAGAGGTGTTTTAGGAGTGCTCCTTTCCATTCAAGAACAGAGATACCTTTGGAAAAATGATACGGAGCAGAGGACAGTCCTGGTTATTAAGTTGTTTGTTTATGGGCATTTCCCTTCCATGCTTTTGTAATTGAGCAGGATTAAGGTTCTTCTAAAGCAACATCTGAGCCTTTTGTTGGTATTTTAATTCCTGGCAATCACAGAGCTACAACCCCAGCTGAATGCTGAGCTCTGTCTTATTTTATCCTGGTTTGTGCACTGCCTTGTGTTTTTCTTCCCAATGCTTGACATGTTGCAATGTTCCAGAGTGAATTAGTAGGCTGTGTTTTTTTAGGAAAACAAAGTTTTTGGGGGCGGGCAGTAGCATTTGTGTATTCTCTTATCGTGGGTGGCCTTCAGCTTGCAGGGGTCCTTGAAACAGGAAGGGAGCTTAACTCTGGACGCAGTTTTCCACTGCTATGGAGGCTGTGAACGCTTGTTGGACTGTGCAGCTTTCATGTTGTTTAGATTTGTGATTCCTAGGAACAAATTAAACTTCCAAAGAGCATAATTTCAAGTAGAAATTCTCTATTTTCTCAATAGAAAGGCTCTGTTAACTTACGAGTGGGACAGAGAGCTCGGCAATTACTGTGCAGAGAGAAAAAGGGTAATTGTTTCTTTTATCTGCCATCTAAAGTTCGTGTTTGATTGCAGAGCAAAGCTAATACAGATAGATGATAGATTATTTCTGTTCGTGCAATGCTTCCCTCCATGTATTTATTGGGATCTCGTTGCCAGCCTAAGTGCAATCCACGCTATTTATTGAGATCTGGTTGCCAGCCCAAGTGTGACTTCCACTACAGCAACGTGCACATCAGTTACACCACGAATCCATGCCGTGAATGTGTAGATTTTCACTTAAGCACTGCAATGTGCTGAGCCTGCAGGGAGGGCTCCTGGCTGAGCCCACACTGTGCGATTTGAAAGGCATCTGTCCAGGACAGCCGGGGCTCTGACGAGCCAAATTCAGCCGGGTTTTGAAATGCATTAAAGATGTCACTAAAGCAACAGATACTGGAACAGCACCAGAGTGCAAAACCTTCCCAATTCAAGTACATCAGCCCCAAAGATTTAGCACAGCTTAATAAAAAGAACATATTATACCAAATAACCTTTAGGATTCATACCAGCCCTGTTCCCTTGGGAATCTAGAGTTTCATAGTGGCAATACTTACTGAGTAAAAAGCAATGAATTGGCTGTGCAGCTGAGAGATGTTTTATTTCTAGAAGTTTATAAAATCAAGCAGTTGCTGAACACTATCAGTGAGGGAGCTGATTTTTAAGACATAAAAGAAACAGTTCAGGAACTCCCATGTGAGAGCAGAAATGCAGAGGAGGCAATTTGTATTCAGTTTACCCGTAAGTGATGACACATGGTGTGTACTCCAGAAACTGAATGCCCAGATGAATTCAGATTTCTTTGTAAACTCCCAAAAGCAAGTTTCTAGGAGTGTATTTCTGGAATATTGCTGCAGAGGTGGTCTTAGAAGAATTTGGAACCAAGCATTTTACACTGGACTGTGTTAGGATTTTTGGTAAGTGTGTGTGTGTATACATATATATAAAATTTGACTTGAAAAAAACCCCAAGTGATTTTTGTGTCTCAGCTGCAGTTGTTTTCCCAAGAAAGTTACCAAAGCCAGTATTTGATTTTTCTTACGTTACTGACATTGACCTGCTGTGATGATTCAGCCTTGTAATGCTGTAAATTCAGCTGAGAACTGCAATATGCGAAATCTGTGGCACCACTGTCCTTGCTTTTATTTTATCTTTTTGGATTTATAGCTGTAAATCTGTAGAGGGATTTAGGATAAAGCTGACTAATAGCCATCTATGATCCTGCTGATTTTATTTAACTGTGCTGTGCCATGTCATTTGAGTTTTTGTGTGTTCATTTTGTGTGTGCACAAAACCCAAAGTATTTCAGCTGATGTGAAATAGAGACAGCCTGTTACAGCAAACTCAGAATTTGATATAGCCAAGTGGAACATAAATTTTATCTTATCTTCACTGTAATCTCTTAACTCTATGAAATTCTAGTAGTAACTGTCCTGAACTTTATTTGTCTCTTCTCACCAAAGCTGCATCGTGCTGGATTGGGCGTGTGGGGTTTGTGTGCACTTGTGTTGGGGTTTAGGATTCTTCCTTTTCTTTCTCTTAGGGAATTTTCTCCCGTATGTGGCTAGGAGATAGTAACTACCGGGCACTTAACAGAGGCAAAAGAAGCTGCCGCGCTCAGGGGAGGAGGGCACTTGGCTGCACTCCTCTGATCTGAGGGTTTTTCTCGGAGGGGCAGAGATACCGAGAGAATGGGGATGGGAAGAAGGGGGGCTGGGGCAGCCCCTAGCTCCCTTGCTCTCTGGGCATTTCGAGGGAAGGAGGGTGCAGTCGCTGTGGGGAGAATCCACCGCCACTGCGGGGTTCTGCCTTCTGCCGTGAGCGGAGCTCTGCTCCTAAGAGCGGCTCTTGCACTTGGACCTTATTAACACCCTACCTCACTAAAAAAGGGACTTTTCACCATCTGCTCGGGAAACCCCCAAGATCCCCAAGCTCTTTTCCCCTTGCAGGGACCCTTTCGTTCTGCCGTGTCCGGGAGCCGGGTTGCTGCTGCTCTGCCACTGCTCCGGTTTTTCTGCTGCACTGTAGCCCCTGCCTGCCTGTCCCGCAGTTCCACCTGCAGCTGCGGAGTTTCTGACACATCTCGTCTACCACCCCGGGATTTTACTCATCCCTGCCGTTCCGGTTTGCTGCTGCCGAGGGTCCTGCTGGGCAGCGGGATCGGTTTCCCAGGGGGCTTTGTGAAGGAAGCCNCGTGAGCGGAACTGCAGCGAGGGGCAAGAGAGCGTTCATTGGGGTTTCTGGTCTGTTCTTCCTTCTGTCTGTTCTTGCCGCCACTGCTGTTGTCTGTTTGCCTTGTTATATACATACACACCAGTAAAGAACTGTTATTTTCCCATAGCTTTACCTGAAACCCCCCATAATTTCAAGGTTATAATAATTTGGAGGGAAGGGGGGGTCATATTCTCCATTCCAAGGGAGGTTCCCACCTTCCTTGGCAGACACCTGTCTTTCAAACCAAGACATCACCTCACCTGCCAGCCTGTGTCCCGTGCCACCTCTGACATGTGGTTTTTCCCTGGCAGGTACTATGTGGGCGAGCTGCTGTAACTGGTTCTGTGTGGATGGCTCCACTGAGGAGATGCCGCCGCCGACAACAGCCCGAGCCCAGGCTTATTCCAACCCCGGCTACAGCTCCTTCCCCTCTCCCACTGCTTCTGAACAGAGCTGCAAAGCCTGTGGGATGCACTTCGACAGCTCCTCCAGGAAGGTGAGTCCAGTGCCTGTCCTGCCAGGGGCAGCTGCCTTCATTAACTTAAGAGAGAGACACATTATTACACATGTTCTCTGATCTGAGGACATTCCACATGGGAGAAGACAGCTCACCTTGGTTCTGGGTCTTCAGTCATTCTGTCACAATTAACAGGCATCATTAAATGACTGGAAATCCTTCAGCAGACTTGGCTTTCCAGATCTCAACGAAGAAAGCCATAGTGCTGATAATCACTTAAAGGAGCATTAACTTGAACATGAGTTATTAAATTTCTTATTTAAAAACACTAACATCCTTTAAAAATAAATATTGTGGCAAGAAGTTTCATAGTGTTTGTGCTTTCAGTAAAGGAAGATCTTCTTGCCCGTTTTTCAGACTATTGTTGCTCAAACTAAAAGCCAGTGAAGTTTTTTTTGAGGGTGTGTGTAGAAGTGCTGAGCAAAAATAGCCCCAGACCAAACCCAAATCTGTTTTATCTTACTTGTAAACTTGATTTGTGGGTATATAAATGCCAAAATAATTGCTACCAGAAGACTTTTAATTCGACAGCAAACCCAGCCTGAGGCGTTATTTGGACATAGTAGGTCCTCTAATGTTCCAGTGAGGAAAATTGTTGTGTCCACACTCTGTGGCTTAAGAAGTGTCTGATCTATAGTTACTGAAGTTAAGTATGTGAGAATTTTAAAATAATGGTGAATTCTGGCCACAGCCCTTTTAGATTCTATGGGAAAGTTCATAAATTGGTTTTCCTTGGGCTTCTTTATTCATGCATGAGGACACACATCTGAGGAATGGTGAGTCTTGGCAGAGCTGCTGCTTTCTACTCCCAGGACAGCAGGGATGGTGATGCATTTTTGCACTGAGAAGTGCAGTTGCTTCAGGAATCAAACTCTGGTGATACATTTTGGGGTATGTGAGTATGCTTAGCCTTCTCCTGGTGCTGGGTCAGCTGCAATGGGGCCGTCCCTGCTCGTGACTCTGTAAGGTTGTCTTTGACATTGTCCTCATTACGCCATGTGTCCTCACAAACACTTGTGGAGAGTTTCCCTGGATCCAGCACTTGCTGTTGGGCATGGTTGCAGACAGTGGATAGAGATAATTCTGCTTCTGAAATGAAACCATTTCAGGCAGTTGTGAGCTCAGCAGCAGAACCACAGCCCTGATTTCCCCAGTATCTCCTGAATACCTGTTCTGTAGGAGCTGCCCTTAGAGCAGTGTCTTGTACAGAGCCATCACTGCCTCCAGGTGAACTCTCACTGGGGAGAGGGAAAGCTCTGGTGAACAAATTGCAGAGGATCTGCTAAAGCTGTTGAAAATATTCCTGCCCTCAGCAGCTTCCCCCTTTTCCTGTGGGAGCTGCTGTCTGTACCTGTGCTTGTGTCCGGCTGCTCCCACTCCAGACCTTCAGTGAAACCGAGTCTGAGGTTCTGTACTCCAAAGGGGGCTCCCAAACCCCCCTCCCACCTTCCTGCTGCCCCAGCTCCTGAGCAGTGATCTCTGGGAGTGACTGGAGCCCCGTGGCTGCAGGTGGGAATGCTGCAGGAGGGGCTGCCAGAGCTCATCCCTCAGGTCTCCCAAGGGAGCTGGGAACATCACTTAGAACACACTGGTGTGTTTGTAAGCTGTGGTAATTCTTCTGTGCTGTTGCTATGGAGGGAGAAGTGTATGAAACCTCACTGTGCTGCAAGGAGAGCATGGAAAACTGCATTCTCTCCTGGGAGAGGCAGCACCTTTGAACTCCAGTGTCCAGTTAATGTTTCTTCTCAAATAAAGTGGATAAAAATTATTTCCTTCTGATCTGGTGACCACCTAGATTGCTTTAAAAAAAACCCAAACCCAACAAACAAACAAAAAAACCCCAGGTAAAGCATTTCAGGGCTGTCTGACCATCCTGGCTGTGCTGTCAGTGAGCAGCAGTCAGGCATGGCCTGACCTTTTAGGAACAAGTTTTAATGTACTACAACATTTGAAACTAATCCTTCTGAAGAAGCCAGTGCCTTGAATCACTGCCCTTTCAGTCAGAGTTCAGTGAACTTGTAAAAGCTGCTTGATGCTGAGATGTGGCCAAAATGTCCATGTTTAAACACTTGGTGCTCACATACAGGCTGGGGAGGTTTTTTTTTCTCTGAAGATAAATCCTAATGCTGAGCTGCTAAGTCAGAGACATGGCTGGGTTTATTTTCACTTCCCAAATGTATCCTTTGATAACCGAGGTAGGCTGTTATTAACATTAATTGCAAGAATGTGTTTGATAGAACTGCCTGTGTGCTGTGTTTGCTTTGTGATACCTGAAGATGGGAGTGCTCAAGTAGGGGTTTTCTGGCTGGTGGAAGGTCCTTGGCAATACAGGGGCTCCCTTTGGAGCCAGTCTGGCAATCTGCAGGGCATGGGGAGGCTTCCCCTGCCAGAGGAAAGTGGGGCTGCTTGGGGGTTTTGGGTTGTTTTGTGCAGTTTTTGTGTTGTCGGAGCTTTTTTATCTCAATTCTTCAGATTGCTCCCATGTCAGAGATGAGGGATTGAGAGGGGCAAGTGTTATCAGCAGGGTTATTTTCCACTTCTCTGCCTTTGTGGATTTGTTTTGTTCCCCTGCTCTAGGCACACACAAGCATCAGTTCCTGTCTCTGCCCTGAAAATATTCCAAGGAACAGGATTGCTCCTGCAATCACAGGGTCACAAAAAGTCAATTACTTATTAATGGCTTCTATAGTGATGAATTTAAGGAAAACTTCTCAAAACTGGATGTTCTGTGGAAATTGCCCTTCCTGCCTTGCTTTGTGATTGGTGAAAGTCACTTTTCCTTGGCAGGCCCCCAAACAGCAATTTTGAGATGAGGTTTCAAGAGTTTCTCTGTGTGGTAGAAATTTTCATGTCTTAAAATGCTTGAGCAGGAAACTGGGATTCTTTCCTGTCCCTGGGAGTGTAGTACAGGCTCTAAATGAGAGGCCTGGAGGTGTTAACTGGGGAGCAG
This sequence comes from Dicrurus megarhynchus, assembly GCA_013399195.1. Taxonomy (NCBI): domain Eukaryota; kingdom Metazoa; phylum Chordata; class Aves; order Passeriformes; family Dicruridae; genus Dicrurus; species Dicrurus megarhynchus. The sequence goes on along the minus strand of VXAD01012617.1, from coordinate 267,373 downwards.
GGGGGGTTCCAGGCTGAAAAGGGGGTCAGAAGGAGCTTTTGTAAGCAGTAGTGCATTTACACCCTGTGAAACATGAGCAACATCTGCCTTCTTTCAGCTGGGAAGTTAGAGACGTTCTTCAATCACTAGAAGCAGTTCACAAAACAGTTTTTTTGTCTTTGAGTTTGTATTTATTACTCCTCCAACTCCACCTGTGTGTTTTTCCTCGCACAGCTCTGAAGGATCAGGTTGTCAGGATTTCACAGAGGTGCTTGGCTTCTCTGAGACTGTGACTTAGCATTTTTAACCAGCAATGAAACCACTTCTTTCTCCCCTCAGGACTTTTTAACAGGCACATTATGTGGCTGTTCTGCTGCTATTCCTATTGGAAAATGTAGAATTTGCCTTTCCAGAGGGTTGAACAGTCAAGTTTCTGCAGGAGTCAACACGGACTCTGAGTGCTTGGAACTTCTGAAAATCAAGATCAGAACAGTATCAAATACAAACATTTAACAACAGAATTTAATCTGTAAAATTTTTAACGTCTGGGGCATAATATTTCCAAAATTTCCAACACTTTCTGTCTAGCTCTGTCTGGTATAAAGTGTGTGTATTGTTTTCACAATAGGTTATTTTTGTATAAATAAATATCAGATTCTTTGATGTCTGTCTGACCTTGCTGTTCCCTGTCCCTCTTATGGTGAAACAAAGAAATTCATTCCATGATTGCAGCAAATTGGAGGGAAAAAAAGGGGGAGGAAGGTCATTCATAGCAGGTATTTATGAAAGAGAAATGTTTTAAAGTAGTTTCCTCTAATGTTGGAGCTTCTTAATGCACAGAACAATGTGCACAGCTAGCTGGAGTTCACTTCCAAATCTGCTGCCTCAATCTCCTGATTTCCTCTGGCTTAAATTGCATGAGCAGGTGCAGAAAATTCCTGTCATGTGAGGTAATCTTGTAAGGATATCACATTTCATTCTGGGTGAATGGAGTGGGAATGGGGCTTCTCTAAGAACTGTGAGAAGTGTGGTGATTGCTCAGGGATCAATCCTTGTCCTCCTTTGGGAACATGGGTAACAACTGGGCACCTTTTCATGAACTGGAAGGTTTTGGTTGTGCTTTAAGAGCAGCTGCTGCTTCCTTGGGCTCCGGACGGGAGGGAAGCGCTGCCTGCGGCCGCCGTGTCCCGCTGGCACAGGGCACGGCATGGCTCTGACTCCTTGCCCCTCTCTTTCCCAGCACATCTGCTTGGACTGTAAGAAGAACTTTTGCACGTCCTGCTCAAACCAGCCCGAAGGTGGGCCCCTGCTCTGCCACCTCTGCCAGCGCTTCCGAGCCACGGCTTTTCAGCGGGAGGAGCTGATCAAGATGAAGGTGAAGGACCTGCGAGATTACTTGGCACTCCACGAGATTTCCACAGAGTTCTGTCGTGAAAAGGAGGACCTGGTATTCCTGATCCTTGGCCAGCAGCCTGCAATTACCCAGGAAGATCAGATAAGAACAAACACATTTAATACCAGTGCCCATGGACAGCAAGACTTTGTGAGTCACCCCCCAACCAGCCTGGCCTCTTCTACCTCACAAGATGAGCCCTCAGTGTCTGCAGATCCCATCTCAAGTTCAGAAGCTCAGGAACACCAACAGGTACAGTCTCTGGCCAGAACCATCTTTTGCAAACTCATTCATCTCTGGTTTTGGATTAACTACTGAGATGTTGCATGTGGTTTTGGTGTGTAAAGCTGTGACTTGCTGTCACTAACTTTGATGTGCCGTTCCTTCTGGAATTGAATTTGGTGGGCAGTGCTGAATATATCGAGCATTCTCTCTCAGAACATCACTGCTCTGGGATGTGTTTTCTCTGGTGCTCTGGTCCACACTTGCATTGCCACAAGATGCTCCTGTGACTGCTTCCTTTGGTACTTGGTGATGACTTCTGGCACTTGTTTGTAGGTGTAATTAAACAGTTGAGACTGTTCTTTAATTCCCGTGCCACATAACAAGCACAGTCTAAAGCAATTCTGAAACTGGAACTGATCAGAGATGTTGGGAGTGGGTGAGGTTTTTGGTGTTTCCTGCACTCAGATCAACAGAAGACAAACCCTGAGACTGTTGCCAAGTCTTGGTTTATGATGAACCTGCAGTTCTGATGAACCTTGGCAGGGGCATTTGAGCTTAATTATTTTTTATTGACCTTGCTTTGTTTGTCTTTCTGCTCTGTGCTAAGGGAAATTTACTCAGTGTTTGACATCTGCTCCTTGTCCTATTACAAAGTTAATGGGTGTATTCAGTTCCCTGTGGATTAGAGCTGTGAAAATGTGTGTACCTTGTGCTTCCTCAGCAGATATGTCTAGTTCAAAGGACGAGTTCTCCTGGGAGAATGTTTTTTACAAATCATTAAAAGGCATTTTCATTCCCTGATTTTCTGGATATTGCCATTCCAGTTTTTACCAGCTCTGCTGTCTTCCCTCACTGCCCCATGATACATTTCAGCTTCTTGTCTCGACTTGCATGACATCCGGCTGCAGTTCAGGCTCTTTGATCCTGATTGTTTTTCTTGTACTCTCTAAATATTAACAAGTCCCCACTTGGACGAGTAGGATGGTAACGTTACAGTCTCTTTGTCAGTTGGAAACCAGAGGGAACAGTGGCTGCTGGGGGTGAGTCAGCTGAAATTACACTGCTCCTTTTATCAAGTGTTCAAAGCAGCTGCCCAGCTTTCCTTCTCCAGCAGCTCTGCTGCTGCTCCCTCACTCGGTGTCTGCTGTTTGCCCACTCCAGGACCCACCTGAGGAGGTGTTTGTGTGGTTACTGTGCAGGTCTGAGCTGTGTTAGAGGAGGGTTCTACTGAGCCTTGCACTGAGAGCTCACGAGCTGTCAGAGCTCTGACATGACACCCAGCACAGTGTGACATCAGGGAAGGACTGCATATACACACACACAAATTTGGTGTATAAATCTGGTCTCCTCCTGATCCAGCCTGGAGTTCTGTACTAGGGCTTTAAAGGTTCAGCTTCAGCAAGTGTTGCTTTGTGTGATTGCTGCATGGGGAAAACCCTCTGTGGGCGTGCCTGGCTTGTGCCTTGTCCTGCCCGTGTCCTTCCAGAGGTCAGGGATGGCAGTGATACTGCCCTGGAGCTGATTTCCCTCCAGAAACCCACAGCTGGTGAAAGCTTTATTTCCTCTTCCAGGCCAATGGCCATGTGCCTCCGAGCCCAGCCTGTGGAACAGCAGCTGAGAATGCAGCAGAAGAAGCAGCAGCAGCAGAGGACGAGACACAGGTTTGTGTGTCCTGGAACTGGATGCCAGGGAATACCAGGTTTCTTGGGCTGGATTTGCTACCAGAGATGAACAGTAACTGTGCCTGACCAAACCCAGTCAGCCCCTTCTGTGGCATCATCTCGTCCTCCACATACAGAAGGAATTGGTGTCACTTGGACACCATAATAGAAATTATTTAGTTCTATCTCAAGATTTGTGTTTCTGATAGAGGAATTCACAGAGTAAGCAGTTACCTGTACATCCGAACCTGAATTCCTGCTCATGCACATGCTGAAAGTTGATTGAAATTGTAGTTCAAGGTGTTGAGGGCACGAGTGATTCCCTGTTTGTTCCCTCCCAGTCTACTGACTCCGAGGATAACCTGGTGCTGGGCAGGAAGGCCTCGCTGTCTGACCTGACGAGCATTGGGGACATCAACGCGCTCTCCGTGCGGCAGCTGAAGGAAATCCTCGCCCGCAACTTCGTCAACTACAAAGGCTGCTGTGAGAAGTGGGAGCTGCTGGAGAGGGTCACTCGCCTCTACAAAGAGAAGGACCTTCAGCATCTAGGTAAGAAACGTAGCAAACACGTGCCTGTTTTCCAGGTTTTGCCTTTTTATGGACAGCTGTACAAGGAAGTAGAACTCACCTTCCATTTCTGGTGCAGCAGAGCGAGGAGGAAGGAGGGAGTGTTTTGTACAGAGTGAAAGGAGCTGAACTCTGCTCACCACTCCTTGTAGCTGTTTGAGGAGAGAGAGTTCTGGAAGCTCTGCACAGGGACTGCCCTGAAGCAGCAGCACGAGGGCTTCACCTTGGTGTTGTGCATGGCCCTGACAGAGCGCACTGGGCACTGCCTCACCCTCAGAGCAGCTGGTGGGTGGCTGTACACGACTGGATGTGCTGGGGTGAGCTCTTATCTCTTGGCTCATGGTACCTGGCAAAACCAGCAGGGAAATGCCCTGCCCAGGCAGGAAACTGCCACCAAAGAGCAGCTGGGAGATTCAGGGCAGTGGCTCCCATGGCTGCCCAGCTATGGGTAGCTGGGGTTTTACTCTCTTACCGTAAGTCTGTTCCTGCTGCACATGCTGGGCCTGCACAGGTGGCTGTGAGGGGACACAGGTGCATAGAGAATGTATCTGGCTTGATTTTCCAGGTGCCAGTTTGCATTTCCAAGGGATTTCTTAAAAAAGACACGTATTTGTAAATTACTTACAAGAGAAACTTACTTTAACACTTTGATTTCATACGTTTGTTTCTCAGTGCTGTCCAAAGCAGTGGTGTTCTTTTAAACACATCTCTCTCTAGGCTTTGTCCTCTATGGATGATCCAAGATTTAAGACACCAGCTTTGGGGTTATATTTTTTCATTATCCTTGCTTTTGATGCAATTTATCCTTTTGCTTCACTCATTGTGTGTGTTTGTGCTCAGCCATTTGGTGATTGTGTACCAGCAGAGGAACTGGCACAAGGGGCTGCTGCAGGTGCAGCACTGGGAAGCCAAACTCTGCACAGGTTCCAAGGCTGTCTTAACAATTGAGACATCCCTTGGGATCCCTTATCTCTGGGAAGCTTTAGCTGTTGTGTAAGCTCAGTACAGGAGAAAGTTTCTTGCCAGTTGTTGACCTGTCCTGATCAGACGCCCAACCTGAGCCTCCCATGGGGATCAGCAAAAAGCAGTTTTGGTTTAGCAATTCCCTCAGGGTTTTCAGCCCCTGCCTGGTAACACTTCTATCCCAGCTTCTCAGATTCTCACCGAATCCCTCTCTCTTCTTCTGTTGCAGTTTTGGACACTGACGATCAAACTGGTGAGTGAGATCCTTAATCATGGAGTTGTTTATTGGGAAAAACCCTCCAAGATTGAGTCCAACCAGCACTGCCGTGGCCACCCCTAGACCATGTCCCCAACTGCCACATCTGCATGGCTTTTAAATCCCCCCCAGGCTTGTTTATTCCACCACTGCCTTGAGCAGCCTCTTCCAGAGCTTGACAACCCTTTTGAAAATGGATATTAGGAAAAATGTCTATCTAAACCTCCCTGGCACAACTTGAGGCCATTTCTTCTTGTGCTGTCACTTGGGAAGAGAGATCCATGTTGCTTCATTTGCCTCATCACTGAGAATCTCAGTGGTATTTATTTCCATCTCACAGAAATTACTGTGTAAAAACTGAAACTTCCGCTCCTTGCCAGCTGCTGGAGCAGCCACAAGGGGAATTCCTTCGCAGACCTTGTCCCTTAGGGAATCCCTTCAGCAGAGCCACATCCAATTGCACAAACCCGCCACACCTCCCTTTGTCTGACCCATCCGTGCTCTCCTGTCCCCTCAGGTGCTGCTGGGCCTCCCAGCACCGAGGACAACCTGTGCAGGATCTGCATGGACGCTCCCACCGACTGCGTGCTGCTGGAATGCGGGCACATGGTGACGTGCACCAAGTGCGGGAAGCGCATGAGCGAGTGCCCCATCTGCCGCCAGTACGTGATCAGGGCCGTGCACGTCTTCAGGACCTAAGGGTGCCTGTGGGGTCAGGGCTGCTGCTGCCTTAAAGCCTCAGTGCTCTTAGGGAAAGGGCCGACAACATCCCTGCAACTAGTTACCTTGGAGATTAGCAATGGACCCCACTGCAAAGGAGGGAAGGAGGAAGCCTGGGGAAAACTGCTCTGCTCAAGCCATGCCCGACTCTGCTCGTCCCACCATCGTGCTTTACACCACAGTGCCTGGACTCCTTGGAGCTCATTGCCAGCAATCATTAACCACCTCCATCCTAGGATAATTTGAGGACAGATGGATGCCCAGCTTTCCACCAGGAAGATCAGCTCCAGAGGCTTTGTATTTTCCTCCGAATAATAAAAGTGAACTGGGATCTCAAAAAGTGTCCTTTGTTTTGCTGCTCAGGCTACACCCAGCAACAAGTTGATTTTCAAAGATTAAAATGTCACTGTGCTTGTTAATTTTAACTTAATGTAAAATTGTTATGCTTGCAGGACAGGCAGACCACCCCTGCTTTCCCTAATTCCAGCCTAGTGCAATTGTGGAAAAATGTGTAATTTTATATCAAGGTTGTCTTTGTATTAATGGAAACTGTCAGGGGAGGGAGGCTGGGAAGGCTCAGCCTTGCCTTGTGCGCTGGGTTTGTGTTTCTGTGCCAGAGGGAGGTTTCTGGTCTGATTTTGTCAACTTTGACTTCACAGCAGGTGCCAGAGGTGGGGCTCAAACTGAACTGCCCTCACTTGCTGAGGGAGCTCCAAATCCAAGGCTTGAGTCTTCCCCAGGGTTTAGTGAGGAAACCACGCAGCTGCAGAGCCGTGAGGACTCCACTGCTACACAATCATATTGAAGTACAGGTGACTTTTTCGTTTTTTAAAAGGGAATCAAGGAAGAAAGCCTTTGTCTCCCTTGGATCCATGAGCAATCTCTGCTGCAGATCAGCTTTCCCCATCCTCCCCAGTGCTCAGTTGTACAGTTCTGTTACCTTGCAGTGCTCATCAAAAGCAATTTTGTCCTTTCTGCTGGTGAGGGTGGGGAGGAGGGAGTCTGTGGTGTGATCCCTGACAGCTCTCCTGGGCAGTGTGTTCAGACTTCCTAGAGAAGTCTGGCAGTTCTTGCTGGAGGTGATTGTAACTGGTGTATTTTCCCCTCAGTGCAAGCATCCAGGGCACTTGGCTGCTGCACAGCCAAGCTTCAGCAGCCTGATGCCTGAAGTGTCCATCATCCCAAGTTGTGCCCTCATCCCAAGGCAGCTGTGAAGCTGAGACCCCCCTGCTGCAGAGCTTTCCTAGCTGCCAGCAGAGAACAGCACAGACCAGAGTCCCCTCAGCTCCTGAGGCACTGCAGTGCAGCCACAGGGACAGCACCAAAGCTCCTGGGCAGTAAGTGGGGAAAATGTCAACAGCAAATTCATCTTGAATTCTTGAACAGGGACAGTGCCATGAGAGCAGCTCAGCTCAGGGAGTGCAGGGTCTGCTCTGGGAGCTGCAGCCACAGCAGCACCTGAGGTGAGAAAGCCACGGCTCAGGAGGCAGCAGGAGAGGCACTGCTGAGGTGCTCTCAGAGCTCCACAAAAATGCAGCAGCTGCTGCAGTTCTCAGCATTCTGAGTTGCACCTCTGCCCCTGGTCAGGCTGTTCTTTAATCTTTGACTTTAGGTTTAACAGGTTCCAGCACGAAGAACAAACTGAACAAGTCAGTGCATCAGGACAGGTAAGAAGTGACTCTGTTTGCTCTGGAGAGGGCACAGGGAGCTCGGAGAGCTGCAGCAATACACCAAGTGCTGAACAGCCTCATTCAGGAAATTCACTGTGAAAATTCATGTTGTCATATTTTTCAATAAACTCAGGGCTGGGGGAATTTAGCAGGAAGAAGATTATTCCCCTATGGATAGATGTGCTTTTCCTTGTAGAGGGTAGGCTTATTTTCTACAGCAGATAAATCAAGCTGCAAATCAATGCCTGAAGTTTTAGGGATGAAAAGATCCACCCACCCTGTGACTCCAAAATGTGCTTTGTGAAGGGAGGACTCTTCTTGCTTCCCTTGTAAAAATGGATTCTGTACTTAGGGATACGAGTGAGTTGTTTTTAAAGGAAAATCAAAATCTGGAGGAAACTGATTAATGATCCAAAGGAATATAATGTTCTGAACTAATAAAGTAAATGGAAATATTTATGTGCTTTATGTACACTGTACATTGTTTAAAGATTTAAAAAGTTAATATTCTACTTGAAAGGGCATGTTGGTCACTGTAAAATCCTCTGGTACTATGATGGGTAAACTTACTAGTTTTGGTACAGAAGTCTGGTTTATAATTTTATAATAAAGTTGAAAGGTGATTTAGTTAACTTTGTTTCTGACTCTGTTACAAGCAGAGATCCTACAGCTGCTGCTGAACCTCAGCCAGAAATTGGGATCCCAGGTGCTTAAATGTTGTTAGTGGGGGGGTACAGAAAAGGTTGAGGGGGAAAAAATTACCTGACAACACAAATGGCACCACAGCCAAGAGTCCCATGGAGCTGGTGGTCTGTGTTCCTGAACAGGAAGAGAAGAACCTGTGGAAAGTAAGTCCTGACAGCAAAGGAGAAGCTGCTTCAGTTTTATTTCTTTATAAAAATACCCAAACTTTAAAAACCCAAGGAGACTAAACCAGCACCTGGATAAGGGCAATGGTCTACAGAATGGGCAGGAAAATGGGATTCAGCAGTGACATTTCTTCAGAGAGTTTTTTTTAATTCATTCCATAGGGTTGCTCTGGATCCCTGTAGCTACCTCTGAGGGCATTTCCTGTCTATCCACATGAAGGAATCTCCCCTTTCCTTCCACCTCCCTATTCCCAGCTGTTCCTGTGCCAGCACTGCCCCCTCTGCTAGCACGGGGCCACCAGCCTGCGCTTCCGGATGCATTCCCAGATCCAGCGGGGAGTCACCCGCTGGGCTCCGGGATTGTCATCAATGTCCCCAATCACGTGGGTGGCCGAGGCCGTGTCGAACTCTGGCACCAGGTCCCCGTCGTAGGCGATGAAGTAGCGGCGGATCCTGGCGAAGTCCTTCACCGAGGGCGCCAGGTACAGCTTCACCCCCGTGAAAATGTCCAGCAGCGGCTGCTGAGGGGGGAAGGAGAAGCAGAGCTTGGGCAAAACATTCCTTGGAATGGAAGTGGACAGACAACAACTGCCTCGGCTTCCTCCCGCCCCGCCGTGGGTGCCTGCCAGCTGCCTGTACCTTTTTTCCATTGTCCTCCATCTCGGATGCTTTTCTCTTCTCCCCTCGTTTCTCCTCGGATTTCTGAGGGGATCCAATGACTCCTTTGCTCTCTAAAAACAAAAACTTGGCTCATGCGTGTGCTCTGTCCAGACACTGGTTGTCTTTTAATGTAAACACAGAGAATAAAGAGAAGGGAAAAGTTTCCTCCCCTCTTTCTGGAAAATCCATGAATTACGTTTTTCTACTGGAAATGGTGTGGGGCAGCCTCCTGCCCCCATTCCCAGGCTGTTGCTCCCACCTGCCCTCTGTGCTGTCACCACTCTGTCCCGTGTGAAATTGCTCAGCAATCTGCTTCATATTCCAGCTCAATTCACCTGGCAATCGCCTCCAGCCACGTGTCCCTTTATTTACATGAATTCCATCCAAATAAAATCAAATACTGGCTCACTAAGCAAAGGGTTGTGACCTGCAGGAGTGGGAGCAGCAAACACCAACCTGAACAGCATCATCAGAACTGTTCCATCCATCTTTTCCCAATCCCTGGACATCTCACAGCTGTGCTACTCAATTCATACCGGGCCACGCCAAGGATCTGAACAGCTTTGCCCATTATCCCTGAGATCCATGTGAGAGGTGGGATCATCAAGCCTCTGACAGAAGGCAAGGACCCAGAGGACACAGCCCCAGACTGTCCTGAAAGCACCACCTTACCTTCTGCCTTCTGGGCTTTTGCAGGGGACTTGCTTGGGGGACTCTTAATACTGCTGTGAGGTGTGGAAGACCTGGAATTCCCATCATTCTCTCCACTGCTGCCAGCTGTGGACTCATCTTCCTCCCCAGCCACCACACTGAAATCAGCCTTCTCCTTGGAGAGCTGGTACAGCTCCTGCCCAGCAGAAACAGAGCACTGATCATGTGTGACACTGGACACGAGCTGGGATGCAGAGACTGCTCTGGTTTTCACCCCCTGAAGTGTTTGCTCAGATGCTTTTTCTTCCTGCAACCTCTCTGCAGACATTTTCCTGTCAGCTCTGTCCCAGCATCCCACCCCTCTGCCTGGCATTAAGGGACCACACAGGGAGGAACAGAAGCCACATCCCCATCATCGGCCACAGAGCAAGACAGCCCAATGCCCATCCACAGAGGGGTTTGTTCCTCTCTCCTCCCCACAGGGATCCTGACAGGCCCCAGGGGGCTGCATCACTCCTGCTTTCCATGGCACAAGCAGCCCTGGCAGCTGCTGCCAGCCCCAAACTGCAGCAACTCCCCATAGCACAGAGCTGTCCCCTACTGCTGGGGCTGGCACTGGGCCCTTTCCCCTCAGCACAGGAGGGTGAGGGGGTGGCTGCAGCCCGGGGGTCCTGGCTGGTGCCACTTGGCCCCTGTGCCCCAGGACACCCACAGGCACTTCCCAAATGCCTCTCCCAGTCTCAGCAACTGACGGGAAACCGAGTGACCACGGAGGGAATAAAGGTCACCTCTGAGGAAGGCAATTCCTCACCCTGTCACAAGAGCTGACAGAACCAACTCCCAGCAGACTTTCCTCACAGGGCACAACACCACAACAACTCAAGGGACCTGAGAGGCCTCCACAGCAGAGCAACCCAGCCCGAGCCTGGCATGAAGGGAGAAGGGAAGGTGCCATCGCAGGCAGCAGCCAGCAGGTGCCTTCACTGCACGCCCTGCTGGGTGGTTTGTCCCTGAAGCCCAGACTGGAGCCAGAAGCTGCTCTCCCCGTGCTGCAGGCCCTGTGCTGACCCACGTTCAGCTGCTGCAGGCCCTGTGCTGACCCACCTTCAGCTGCTGCAGGTTGGTGGCCGTCTGCCAGTCCTTGTCGTCGCGGATGCGGGTGCAGCGCGGGAAGCGGATGGAGATCCCGTCCGCAGTGTGGGCCTCGGCCTTGGAGAACTCGGCCCCGGTGATCTCCCACACGGGGGCTTTCTAAACACAGCGGGGAGGAAGCCACGTCACATTCCCCTGTTCTCTCAGGAGGCAGCTCCAAAGTGTCTCACCCCTGCTCACTCCCCACCCCAGCACAGTTCCATAGACACAAACTGACCTTCCTGGTCACCTTCATTAGAAAAACCTGATTTTTCACTAAGCCAGAGATCCTTCACTAACACAAAATGCCAATTTCTAAGTAACACTTCCTGTTTCAGGCATACATGGCACAGACCATACTGACACGTTCCCTACAACAGCAGCAACTTTTGGGTTGCAGTTGTGCTTCAACCGTTTGAAGTCAGATTTCTCATATCTCAAATTTAAAGTAAGCTCACTTCTGGAAGGGATTTAATGCACAAGAATATTTCCCAAAACTGCTGCAGGTGTGATTTCTTCATGAAGCTCTTAGCCTCAAATGCACCTGCAAGATTGAGAGATAAAAACTTGTGCTTAATTTCCCGTTCCAAGTATGGAGATTAATTTTGTAACAGAGACAACTTTTAAGTTGTCCTTCTAAAGGATTTATAGAAGATTGCAGAATAAGGGCTGGGAAATGTGAAATGTTAAATGATTATGAGAGCACTCACCTTTGGATCTGGGACAATGAAGTCTGGGTAGTAGATTTTGTTAATTTTTAGCCACCTTGGAATTTTACTAGGATCCTATTAATTCAAAGCACAAAATTAAAATTTTTGATACTTATCATCACATATAAACCTAATTCTACAAAAAAAGCTGTAGAAAACACAACCCAGATCAGCATACAGGTATTACATTGCCTTTGCATGGATGAAACTTGCACTGATCTGCAGCAGTTTCTCTCATCTAGAAAATCACAAATATTACCTGAAACACAGCCCTCACTTCCTGTCCTTCTGTGGGTGAGACAATAACAGTTGCTCCAATTGTGATTCAAGTAAAACTAGAGATTTTTTTTTTTAAGATTCTACAGCCTTGATGCAAATGGCCTTCAGGATGTCAAGGTAATATTAAAATTCAGCTCTTTGTTTATTTGTCCAGTCTTGAAAAGCAAGATAATTAATTTACAGAAATCTTAACTCCAAGCCCAGGTTATGGAGCCACCAGACCAGAGTCTGACCAAGCACTTCCCTCCCACAGCCCCATCTAGTGACTGCCTTTGCCAATCACAACGTGCCCAAAAATGCAGATAAAAAATTGCTATCTTCCCAACAAAACTTTGTCCTAGCAGGAAACAGATGGTGCCTGGCTTCCCACTCAGTGTCTGGGTACAGATCCCAGGCAGTGCCTCATGCAGGAGCTGGCTGCTCTCACACCTCACTTGTGGGAAGTGGTTGATGTGCTTTAACTCTGATTCATTCCTGGCAGGGCGCTTCCACCCTGCAGTGAAGCAGCACCTCAAGGGCAGCTCAACCCTTGGCTCTCCCCTCTCACCTTGCTGATCTTCACCATGTCCAGCTCTGTCTGCAGACGTGCCAGGGTGGCGTCATCGTGGCCACCGGAGCACTTGGTCACAGTGCACCACTTCTCGCTCTTGGGGTCGTAGCAGCCCATGAGGAAGATGGACATCATCCCACCTGCACAGGGACAGCAGGAGTTCACCCCTTCCACAGGACAAGCCACAGCTTTTCAGAGCCAAAACCCTTTTCCATCTTTGGGAGCCAAAGGGGCCTGGGCTTGTGATGGTTGCAGGGCATCAGCTCCACTCACAAAGCTGAACAGAGCCCCTGCACTGTGCAACAGCCCAGCCCAACACCTCCAGCTCTGCTGTGCCAACAGCCCACAGCAAACCCACAGCCCAGCACGGGATGGGCTGCAGCAGGTAATCCCTGCTCCAGCCACTCTCATTCTGGAGGCCTGGAATAAGAAAATCTTGGAGTTCCCTGAACAATCAGATCTCTGCCCTAAGCCACCTCCAGACCTACCTTTACTGCCTTGTCCATAGAAAGCCCCCAGCACCACCAGGTCAGCTGTGTCAGCCATTGCCCCCTCGTTGAGATAATCCTTCTTCACCTTCAGCCAGTGGCGTTTCCCTGGTTCATAATTACCCTGTGCAAAGCAAGGCAGAACCCCTCAGAGAGATCCCCTGGTGGGCAGCAGCACCTCACACAGCCCTGGCCTTTACCCAGCTCAGCAGCTCCTGAGCACAGCAGGAGGAGCAGCTTAGACTGGATGTCAGAGATGTTTCAAGAACGCTCAGGGTGTGATTCTGTCTCAGAGCTGATTCTGCTGTCATTCCCCAGTTCCCAGCTTACACCAGTAAAGAGTGAATGTGAACGTGCCTTGGTATCTTTCAGCACCAGCCCTTCCAGCCCCTCCCGGATGACTCGGGTGATCATGTCTGCCAGGTCTGAAGCTTTCTGGAAAGGAGAGGGATCATGGTTAGCCCAGGACTGCAAAAAGGGTTGAGGTCTTCAGGCTTTCTGTTTGGAGCAGTGGTGCACTAAACCCAAAGCAACCGCAGAGAGAGGAACAAGTTTCACAACAGTTTTCCAAAGAGGATCCTGTACATGTTCTCTTTTGTATCCAGTGACCAAGCTGGGAACATGTCCCCAGAGGAGAAGGTTTGTCTAGTTAAAAAATACCCCTCAGAGGTGTGGCTGCCCCACTGACTGTGTCCCAGTATGTCCCAGATCAGATCTGCTCAGCCAGCAGTGCCAGCTTCCTTCTCTATCCAACTGCCTTGGGACCTATGAACCTTCTTCTGCCCAAAATGTCCAATCCACCAAAGCCAAGGTGCTGCAGAAATCAGTAGCAATGGGGAAAAATAATGGGACATCAGGCTTGTGCACAATCAAAAGAAAGCCCAGCATGCTGCTGCCTAAACGCAGCTTTTAGCAGCCAGGGTGCCTCAGGCTGTGTGGCACTTGAAGCTGCCAGTTTGGGAAGTGGCAGCAGTCTGGCTCCCTTCAACCACGCTGCAGTCACAGCTCTGCACAGCACAGCACAGCCTGAGTGACAACAGGCTTCAGCTCCTCCTAACAGTGTCAGAGTGACAATGGCTGGAAAATCATTAACAAGCCAAAAAACCCGAGGTATCCAAGTTAAGATTATGCTGAAGGGGTTGGAGCCAGCACAAGATGGGAGTACAACGTTGGCTCAGGAAGTCTTGCACACTGAGCAGACGCAGAACCGTTTTTCCAGGGTGAATTTGCAGACTTAATCATTAAAAAAAAGCCAAGTGGTGAAGGAGCAGGGTTAGGGCTGTGGGGCACTCTGCACTCACTGTGACGTGTTTCATCTCCGAGAACAGGATCCGGTTGGGGATCTCCACCATGTTGTCGTGGAGGAACTTGCGCCGTTCACACAGGGGCCTAGAGCAGGGCACGGACAATGAGGGACAGGCAGCAATCCCACAGGAACATTGAGAAAAACTCTTTAAGTCATTAAATGATTCATCCTAGAGAGTTCCAGAGAGGACAACTCGTTCTTACTTTCCTCCAAGAAGGGATACAATAGAAATTCCACGTTAATAGTGTGTTTAGGGAACACGAGCAGCTGAGATGCAGCTAATCCCAATATTTGGGAGAGCAAGAAGAGCTCCACAGTGAAACTCCTTGGCATAGCAAGGTCCCTCCCATGCAGCCCTGATTTTACAGTGAGTGGCCAGTCTGACAGCCCAGGTGAACTGGTCTCTCTGCACTGGTGTGATTTTCCAGGCAGTTTATCCCGGGAAACCAGCCCAGCCACTCTCCCCTGCCAGACACACCTGTCCATCAGGCTGATGTCATTGAAGTAGATGCAGTCAAACACAAACAGGCAAACGTTGGCATCTTGGAAAGCAGCTTTCTGAAACACAGTGAACATCAGTTCAGAGAATTCTGCAGGCACAGCAAACAGCTTTAGAAAAGTAATAAAAACAAAAGGATGGATTTTTCTCTCTATAATATTTTAGGTATGACAAGCTTAGGCCTCTTCTAAAAGAAGTATTCTGAGAATGAAGATTTACATTGAATGTGGCAAAGCACAAGCTAAGAAGATAAAAAATGTTCATTTTCTAGGAATGGGAAATAATGCTAAAAATATGAATGACTTTGGGCAATGCAACATCTGTCACTACTGCTGCAAAAAACCCAACACATTTCTAGAGACAGCAGATTAATGGCTACTTTTAACTTAAGCAGTTATAGTTCAATTTTCATTTTCCTGTCCTCTTCCTCACCCCCATTCAGTCTAGACACAAGCACTACATAACTCTTACATGGAATAATCACTGCATCCCTGTGGTCTCCCAGGCTGCCAGACATTGCTCAAGCCATGAGAAACAATGATAGAACTGCAAGATTTTCCAAAGATTTTTTAGTATTATCATCTTAGTTTAAAATTAATATTTTAATATTAGTATGAAGTTTTGTCAGTGTGCTGCCAGTGGTCAGGTTAATATCAAATCTACTGTATTAGAGCAGTAGCTTTTCAATATCAGCCTTCTCAGGGATCTTTTTTTTTTCCCCAGATGCTCTAACAAGCACCAGAGCTCTGAAATTACCCTGTGATAATTAACAGAATGTGTTTAAGTCAGCAGAATAACAGCCTTCAAACACAACAAAGCATTTTTAGTTAATCTTTTTTTTTTTACCTTGTGCACACCAAGAGTCCCAAAAGGAAGTGGCTTGCCAGTTTTATTGTCAATTAGGAGAACTTCTGAATCCAGGATCATACTTTGCCCACCAGGGAAAGCCTGGGGGATGAAGTCCTTAAAATGGGCTACCTTGGGAAAGGAAAAGAAAAATAACTGGCTGAAGAGAGGGATTCACTCCAATGCACGTGTTTTCTCCACAAGTATCTGAGGCACCTGTGGCACATCTGCATTACTCTGGCACCCACAGCAGTCTACAAATAGAAAAATGAGGCTTTAATAAACAGAACCAAGTCACCCAAGTGGCACCAAGGCTCCCAAAATGCAGTGCACAAAGAGGACTCTAAAGCAGACAGATGAAATTTGGTTCCCAGATCTTAATGTGCACCAAAATTAAATGATCCCAATATTAAGTGCTGCTTTTCCAGACTCTACGTATCTACATAAATTAGAAATAAGTCTCCAAGAGAAGGAATCCTCCTCGCCTATGAAAGAAACTATTGGGAATGCAGTGGGTGAGCTGGCACAAGGGATGAGGCAGTGCCCAGGTGCTTACTTTGTGGGGGAGCACGGGTTTGAGGCTCCTGCTGAAGTAGCTGAAGTGATCTCCGTTCTTGTGCACCTGCACGCGCTCGCCGTCGTACTTGATCTCGGCGTACATCCCGTTGGGACACTTCTTCATGGCGTACTCGATGGACTTGCAGGCCTCAGCCTTGGGGAGAGAGGATCCAAAACCCAGGTGATACACGGAAAATAAAGCTACTCTTCCCTGAGTTCATGAATGAGCTACAAGGAATTCCCTTGTAGAGCTAACCTCTGTTAGCGAGTCCAAGTTTTCCCTAATTATTCGCTTACTCAGAGCCATCTGCATATGCCCAGATAATTACAGCTTTTCAGTGCTTATCTCCTCCAAATGCTTTAAAATGTACACTGTGCCTTTTGTAGGAGTGTGCCCAGCCCAGAAGTAAATATTTAACTCTGCTTTGTTCACACAAAAAGCCTGACTTATTTGAATCTCTAATCCACTGGAAAGCTTAACACTATTTCCAGAGAAAGGATCAACTTCTGCAATGACAGCAAACAAATATAAAAGACTGAGAGCAAGACTGAAAGCAAGGCAAGGTTTTAGCTCGGCAGTGGCACTGAAGGTGCAAGTACTGACTGTATTGAGTATTTGGCCTCGTGGAAAGAGATGCTTTCTGAAAGGGCATTAAACAGTCGGCCCACACTGCACAAGCACTGCCCTGGCTCCTGACCCTTCCAGCTGGGGGTCTCTGCTCCCTGCCTGGCTGCCAGGAGAGGACCCGACCTACCAGCATGGGCTGCACCGGGGTCATGAGCGAGGCCTGCACGCTCAGGGTCCTCTTCAGCCCAGGCACCTTCTCGGCCTCCTGCTGGTTCTGCAGCACCCGCTCCACCACGTCCTGCAGGTTCCGCGAGGCCTTGAACGCCTCGTAGGCGTTGGGATCCAGAGCATCCAACCTGCAACCCGTTGAGGAGAGGGGGGAACACGGATCAGCCTCAGGTCTCTGCTGCTGCCTCAGGAAATGAGCGTTTCTGGGTTTATGTCACTTACACGTGCTTTGCTCCAGCATTCATTTTCAAGTCATGCTTAATTAGCCTGATGATGCATTTCAGGTCGTTGCCCGTACACCTGAAGAAGAGAAGATTCAGCAATGGTGGACGTTGAACTGAACAACTTTCCAGCTGAAAAGAAGGAGCTGATCCAGGGCTCTTTAAAAAAAAGCCCTCCCTGTGTGGAGGGTTAAACAGAACTGAGAACACACGTTAATAGTGACACCTCAGAGGCACAAGGGAATATCCAAAAGGCTTTCCGGCATCTTTATGCCGACATTAATTCTGCCTCAGTGTTGATGTACCTTCCAAAATTTACTTAATTAATGCAACAAGAGTAGCTGATAGTAAAATCCTCAGCCTCAGATAAAGATTTTTTGTCTAAATGTCTTGAAGGCTTTTCCCAACATATTTAAGAACAGCAACTTAATTAACAGCTAAACACCATTAGCATATTTCTGCAAATCTCTTGTTTGGTACTGACTGAAGAGTCCTGACAGGCAGGGATGAAGTTCTCTGGCATGAACATGAACCATAAATATTCTCCATTGCTGTCAAAGTGTCTCAATCACACCACTAACAGCACCTTACAGATGCTAATTAAGCTCAGTCTCTGTGGCTCATAATTAATTTTTCACCTACTCCAGCTTGTAGAGAACCACTCCCAATGTTTGGGCAAACCTTCAGAGGCTGATTCCTCCCCTCACCTGCGACTGATCTGCTGCAGGACACTCTGCTGGTCATCCTCCTTGGTGAGCTTGGACAGCTGGATTAGGAATTCATCGACCTCCTGGATAGTCAGGAGGCTCTTGGCTGCTGGAGGACAAGTCTTGCTCTGCTCGAAGAAGATCCGTATGGTCTCGGAAACATCTCCCTGTCTCCAAAAACAAAACCAGGGTGTGGATGAGAGGCATGGCCAGAGAATGGGGGTGCCACTGGGGATTCACTGGTTGCAGTGAGGATAAAGGACAGGAATGATGCTGGGATTGTGTAAAGAAATCAGAATCAAACACTCAAGGAAGCTGCCACGACACATAAAGCTCCTCAGCTGTTTCATTTGCCAAAAAAGGTAATTAAGAGTACCAGTATCATCTCATGCCTCTGTTTTTCACTGCTGCAGCAGCACAGACCATTTATTTCCTCAGGATGAATTCACTTGTAAATCCAAGGATGTGGGACAGGCTAATGATGTCACTAGAAGGCACTACATAGCAAGGCAATGAACAGAGATGGAAGAATTACCTTTATTATCTAATTCACCCCTTTTCTGCACCTTGCAGTGAATCAGAGGGTGCACAGTCAATCACCAACTCCCAAGCACAGGGACTCAGTGCACGGCTGAGCACTTGCAATTGTACCAATTTAATTGTATCAACCAACTGCAGCTGCCAGTGACAGGTCTGTTAATTGAATCCCAGGTTTTGATATGTGATGGTACAAAAGGAGTCATACAAATCAGTTCTGTAGGAATGTGCCAGACAAAGAGTTTAGACAAACAGATGCAGCCCACCTTGCCTAGGTAATTTTAGTCTTGCTTTCTTAAAGCTTTGTGGGTGGATTCTTATCCTGCTTTCTGTTCAAACATGATTTTGGTACAGGTTCCAGATGGCAGAAAATGCTATGAAAACTGCTAAAGCCAAGGAAAATCAAAATAAATCACCAGGTCCCATTCTAACAGTCAAGCTAAGGAGTAAAAAACCCCAAACCGTTACAGAATTTCCATAAGCAAAGGGTTGAGCAGCAGAAATTAAGAGAGCTGCTGTCTGCACTCACCTGTTCCAGGTCCCGGACCATTTCTTCCTGGTTGCAGTTAAAAATCCTACTGAACAGCTTTACAATCTGCTTATCATTCAAGTTGTAAACTATTTTAATGACACCTGGTAACAGCAGCTTAATGGTCAGGTATACATCACCATGAAAACCATCTGGGGGAAAAAAAAAAAGCAGCACATTATAACTCTGAGGATTTATTTTCATGTCCTGGCTCTGGTTGGTTGTGCCCATGTGAATAACCCTGGGAATAAAACCCACAGCTGGGGCTTCTGTTTGCTCCACATGAAAGGAGGTCTTAGGGGAAATACCCACAATTTGCCTCTAAATCTGATCCCAGCACTAAATTTTGCACCTACAACACCTGAGTGAGACATTTTTGTCTGAATTTGCTATTTAAAGAGTCCACTTCTCAAAGATTATCTCCACAGTTCAGAAATCACCACAGCACAAGGCTGGGACCACACAACGATCAGATTTTAATTTCACCTTTCCTTTTGAAATCAGACTTTGAGGCTGATTCTAAAAGAGCTGAGAATGCCAAGCAGGAGCCATACCTCCTGCAGATCCCTTCCTGAGGAAGTCCTGGATGATCTGTGTTTTCACATTGTAGCTTGGCTTTTCAGCCACCATGGCACAGAGCTTCCGGAACTCCCGCAGCAGGCAGTCCTTGTGCTTGGGATCACACCTGGCTGCAGACAGGCTGGACTTGTGAGCAGAGTTTGCAGGGGCATCTTCTGAATTCTTTGGCTTGGCTGCATCAAACACATCACAAGTTGCTTTTTTGAACAATATGGAGCAAATGTTGAAGTTACCTCTGCCTGGCAAGCTGGGAACAATCCCAGCGTGCTGGCAAAGCTTCAGAGCTAAAATTGATGACTTTTATAAAAACTCTCAAACTATTTTTACCTTTCACGTTACACCAGAATTTTCTGGACCTTAATTCTACCAGAAAAAAATATGATTAAACCACAGTGTAAGGGAATTTCTCCTTCCAGATGCTTCTGTTTTATTTATTTGTTCATTTTTTTCTACTATACAGTTTTTGCCCTTCACAGCAAGATGTTTCCCTAAGGTAATTTCTAAAATGGGGGAATGTGTCCCAATCCCCTTTTCTCTCCTAACACCAATCCTCTGCAGGAGGTGATGTCTTTGGCTGCGTTGTGGCTCTGAGCAGTTTGGAGCTCCAGGTGGGTGTCAGGTCAGTCAGAGCTCACACAGGGACTGTCCTGCTGGCAGCTGCTCCTCAGGACAAGTTTTCCCTTCCATGAGCACCCTAACTGGGAATCCCTCACCAGTTTTTCCTGGATTTTGAACTTCACATGGGATAACTTTAGGCTAAACCTTGAGTTTGACTGGAATGAGCCAATGGATGCAGGCAGATGGAGTCAGCCTGACAATGTGGGTCATGGCAGAACCTTTGTTTCCTTGGGAATACTGCAAACTCCAACAACTTTCATGACTGACAGCCTAAGCAAGCACTGACACCTTCTGGCAAACCAGAATTTAAAAAAACTAAGACTAAATCCCCTGCAGAAAAAACCTACTGATCTGAGGCAACCTCTGATGCTGAGATCAGAAGAAATTCATTTCCCAGAACCAGTTTCTTATTTCTTACCAGTGAATCCAGAGAATTTCTTTGGTGGATCTTTTGTGGTCAGCTGTCCTGTGGCAGTGAGCTTTGCCTGCACTATCACCTTTTTCTTCGGGGTACCTCCAGTCTTGGAATTGGCTTCTGGAAAGCAGAAAGGTTCAAAGAGGCAGTCAGGAACAATCTCATCCATCCCTCAACATATTATGTATGTTACAGAGCAAAAAGCCTTAAAAGAAACGGGAACTGGAGGAGAAAAAAAAACCCCTGATGGTTTTTTTAGATAACAGAAGTTAAAAGAACACGTAATTTATTAAAGATCACAGAAAAAGGTGAAAATGGAAAATAACTGATGCTTTCTCAGGGGTTTTATTTGCTGATGAATTAAACCGCCTAGGCCTTGCCCACAATCAGTTGTGACAAATGAATCAAGGAGTACCACTGTAAAAGTGACCACTTCTTCCCTTTCCTACAGGGCTGAGGCAGGGATTGGAGCAGCACCACACACTTTGTCCCTAAGGCATACAAATAAATCCATGAGGATTCCATGGTAAAGGCACAGCTGGGTGACAACCTGTGGCATAACTTGAAAGCAAGGAGAAAAGTGACCAAGGCACTGCCTTGTGCCTCACCTGAGATGTACTTGTTGATTACTTCTTTCTCCTCATCCTGCAGCTCTTCCCACCCCTCCAAGTCTGTGATGTCTTCGATTTTCTTGGTGGTGGCCCGGGCCTTGTCCAGCTTCTCAAACATGCACTTGACATGGTACCACTCCTTCATGTCCCCCCCGGACTCCGTGAAAGGATTGGGGACAATTTTCCCAATGCGCACCATCCCCTTCACGATCTTCTCCTTGCACTTCTTGCAGCCCGCGGTGCCTCGCTTGGCATAGTCCACACAGTACCTCTGCTCTGCCATGCCCTCCGCAGCTGTGCTGGCTGAGCGCAGCCAGGTGCCCAAAAGCAGCGAGAGAGGAAAAGCTCCGGCAGCACCGCGCTGGTTTGTGGTCGGCAGGGAGACAGGCTGGAACAGCAGCTGGCACCAGTAACCGGGGCTGACTCTGACACAGTAAGAGAAAGGTCTGGGCAAGGAGAGCTGTGGGCGAGGGCAGAACAGCGCTGTGCCCCTGCCGAGAGCGCGGGCAGCGTGTGACAGTGTCCTACCGCCCGTGGGCATCCAGTCTGTGCTGTGGGTGCTGCGAGCGACACAGGAGACACTGAGCACCCTCTGCCCGCCGGGAGCCCCTCAGCGGCCCCAACCCTCACCCCCCGGCCCGGCCCCCGCTCCGCAGCGGCCTCCATCGCCCCCGCTCCCCTGCCCCACACCCCAACCCCTCAC